>UESW01004605.1:0-136793 GCA_900491605.1 Calamus simplicifolius
CTAGTATAGTACCTCGGATGTAATAAAGAATCCTCTTTGTTGCCTTCCAATGCATTGATTTGGGCTCCTCCATACTTTGTTGACTAGGTCGATCGCATATAAAATGTCCGGCCTTGTACATGTTAGCTACCTCAAACATCCCACTAAGCATCTGTACAGAAAGGGTCAATAACTTTTCCTTCATCTTCTTTTGATACCTTTGCTCCACATTAACAGGGATACTTATAGGGTTATAATCTTTCATCTTGAATCTCTTTAAGATTTCTTTGGCATAACCTTCTTGGATATGAAAATTTCTTTTTCATACTGTTTGACCTCTAAACCAAGAAAGTATGTCATTGGTCTCATGTCCGTCATCTCAAACTCCTTCATCATGGCATGCTTGAACTCTTCAAACATTTGTAGATCATTACTTGTAAGATAAGATCATCCACATATAAACAAATAAAATGTTAGAACTTTTTTCTTTACATACAAAACATACTCGTAGGGACATTTCTTGAAGTCATTTAATTTAAAGTAGCCATCAATCCTTGAGTTCCATGCTTTTAGAGCTTGTTTTAAGCCATAAAGTGTCTTCCTTAGCTTCAAAACCTTCTCTTCATGTTTCTCTCTTCACATACTCTTGGGTTGTTCAACATGCACTTCTTCTTTTCGAACGCCATTCAGAAGCACCAACTTCACATCTAGTTGGTAGATGCTCCAATTGTTCTATGCAGCCAAGAAAATTACTTAAGTGAATTATTTTCATACGTGCTACGGAAGCAAATATCTTCTCATAGTCAATCTTGGCTTTTGCTTATAGCCTTTAACTACTAATCAAGCCTTATAATATTTTACCTTTCCATCTGCGCTCTTCTTGACCTTGTACACCCATTTTACTTTGAGGGGCTCATGACCTTCTAAAAGAGTGGTAAACTCCTATGTGTCATTTTTTTTTGGATTATCTTCATTTCTTCATCTGTGGTTGCCCTCTGGTTTTCATTTCTTCACTGTTTCTTCAAAAGAGATTATATCTTCATCAGCATATAAACAAATGAGATTAAGGAGTCTTGTAACCTCATAAAGATCTTGAATGCTTCTTGTCTTTCTGGAATCTTCACTTGAAATGGAGATCTTGCTAGCTCATGAAAGAGGTGTGGAATCTTCAACTTGAGCCTTTACTTATTCTTCTTCTTGCACCTCTATCATGTTGATACTCTAATTCCATATTCCTTCTTCATTGAAATTCACATCATGGCTTATAAGAGTCTTCTTTGCCTTTGAGTCATAGAGTCTATGTACCTTAGACCTCTAGTCATATCCTATAAAGATGCAAGAATAACTCTTATCATCAAGCTTGCTTCTCCTTTGATCTCGGATGTGTGCATAGGCAATACAAACCAAACACTCTCAGAGAGATACATGTGGCATGAAACCATTCCATGCTTATTGAGATGTTCTTCCATCAAAGTTCTTTGTTGGACAACTGTTGAGAATGTACACCGCACAATTCATAGCTTTCGCCCAAAACTCGTTTGGCATTTTCTTATCTTTAGCATGCTTCTCATTATGTCATAAATGGTCTATTTCTTTCTTTCTACTACATTCTGCTAGGATGGGATGAGGCAATCAAGGTCCTTCAAATACCTTGAGATTTGTAGAACTCTTCGAACACTTTCCAAGTGAACTCTCCTCCTTGATCTAATTTCAAAGCTTTGATTTTGCACTCGATTTAGTACTCCACAAGAACTTTGAACCTTTTGAATGTCTTCAAAGCCTCATGTTTCTCCTTCAAGAGGTACACCCAAGTTTTTCTACTAAAGTTATCAATAAATGTTAGGAAATAATGACAACCTCCAAATGAGGCTGGTGTGATGGGGCTAGAGATTCGTATGGATGAGTCGCAAAGGTTTTTGGATTCGATAAAATGAATTCTTTGGGAAGCTAGCTCTTGATTGTTTTTCAATAATGCATGCTTTACATATTCCTTCAGATGTACTCAGTGAGAGGTAATCCCTTCACCATCGCCTTCGAGTACAGGAGCTTCAAGGAACTAAAGTTCACATGCCCGAACCTCAAGTGCTATAGCCACATGTTATCTTTCATTAATGCACTCAAGCACTTTGCCTTAATATACTTGATGTTCATGAACATTCGATTCTTGGTTATAGGTACTTTTGCAATCAACCAATTATGTTTTCTCGAGTACAGTATCTTCCTTTTATGGAAACATCAAAGTCTTTTTCTAATAATTAATCAAGACTCAAGATATTTGTTTTCATATTAGGCACATAGTAAACATTAAAAATAAACTATTGTGAATCATCCCATGAGTTGGATTAGAATTTTACCTATCCCCTTTACTTGAACTTTTGAGGCATCTTCGAAAGAAACATTGCCTTTCACCGTCTCATCTAACTTTTCTTTTATCATACCTTTGTCCTCTTGAGAAACCTCCTCGCCCTTTTCCACCTTGAGTGCTTTTTTCATTAGGTGAAAATCTTGGACCTCCTCTTCCTCTGCCATGTTCAAAGGAACCTCGTCTTTGACCACGGCCTCATCCATGATTAAATTTGCAGCTATAACCACGACTATGAACTATCTGGCTGCTCTTGCTAGTTGGGCCTTACTTCTTCTCATTGATGGCGAGCTTACACTTCAAAGCATGCTCCAAAGGTTCTTCTCTCTGCAACAAGATCTTTTGCTCATGAACTTGTAGAGAACACATAAGTTCATCAACTGTCATAGTATCCACATTTTTGTACTCTTCAATTGCTATCACAATGTAGTCAAACTTTTGATCCAAGGATCTTAGGATCTTCTCCATCACACACTTGTCCTCCACATTCTCACCATTTCTTCTCGTTTGGTTTAGTTGGAGAGAATCTTTGTGAAGTATTCCGAGATGGATTCTCCTTCATTTATCTTTAAAGTCTCGAACTCGCCTTTTAATATCTGGAGGTGCACCTTCTTCACTTTCTCAGCACCCTTATGAGCTTTCTCGAGGATCTCCCATGCTTTGAATTGGTGGCATCGACAGCCTTCTCAAATCCAGTTTCATCTAGCACTACAAAAAAAAGCTAAATTGGTGGCGTTATACTCACGGTGTATGTTTATGCGCCGGTAGATATATAAATTTATCGTCGCTTAATTTTTCGCCAGTAAATTATTGAGATTCCTGGCGTTTAAATTTTTACGTCGGTAATAATATATATCGTTGGCGACGTTTAGAACAACGCCGCTATATAGTAATGATGCGCCGAGAAATTAGTAGTTGCCCAGCATTTATATTATTACGCCGGTAAAAATATATATTTTTGTAGCATTTAAAAAACGCCAATAATTTATTAATTATATTCCTTGATCATGTATATTTTGCAGTTGAGAACTTAGTTGCTGAAATTATTGAAACAAGACTGGGAAAACAAGTAATTGTTTTTCTACCTTTATTAAACTACTTCAAAATTTTGGACACCATGGGTATAATAACACTTTTACTTTACCACAGATTTCAAGAATAAGACCATCCCTTTCATTCATTGGTGCAGAGGAAGTAATGAGTCTTGTAACAGCTCAAGGTTTTTCATCTTAATCATATATTTCGTTATCTTTCCAGATATTAGGTTCTGTATGAAAGAACTAATTTAGACAGTATATTCCCCTACTGGATGGCAGTGGCACAAAGTCATGAATTGATGAAGTGTGGAAAGATATTCTTAATGCCGAGGGGGATGAGATATATGTAAAGGTAAACTGTCATCTCTTAATTTTGCTAATATTATCTAATAAGTTGAATACTTAACAAGAACATTATAATATATCAAAAACCATTCTTTTATCCTTAAATCAGGTGTTCTGTAGATTCAACGTGTTCAAGTTTGAGTTTGAGTTCATGCATGTCTTATCAATTTATGTTCTATAATAGATATTTAGTTGGAATCATTTGACAATGAAGGCTTGCTGTGGACAAAATATTTTTTATTGTTTTAGTAATCGCATTTGTGTCGCATGCATTGTGGTGCTTGAACTGCAGGAAATTGATCTCTACATGAAGGAGGCTGAAAACCCATCATTTTTAGAGCTTCTGAAAGGGCAATTTTGCGTCGGGAAGTTGCCATTGGTTACGTAAAGGGAAACAAGCAGGTTATTAATTATATCTCGCATAACTGCCATTTAATTCCACTATTAGAATGATTGAGATCTCACCATAAACTCTTTCATACCATGGTAGATTATAAATCCAAGCAACAAGTCAGAGCCACTGTTTCTTGAAATGTCAGATTCGCTCATTGTTATATCTGAGCTTGAAGGTGAACAACCAATCATTATCTAAAGCATTCTTTATTCATTTAAAATAAAGGGCATGTGCTGGCAATTGTACAAGCAGATGGTAGACAGGAAGTGGAGAATCTCTGCTACGTTCCTATCGAGCTAAATCATATTTTTTTCAAATATAATCTGTACAGTACACTATTTTCAATTTTGTATTGTTATGACTTTGGTCTGATGAGCTGGTTTAAACTTTCCAGGATCTGTAATTGATAGTTTCAAGTTAACAATATAATCTTCAAGTGACATTGCAAACTCTTGTAAATTACAAAGTTTGTCACATCAAGAACTTGGAAATTAGCTACTTGTCACAGAATTATTTATGATGCATGGTGAAGTTTGTGCCCTTTTATCAAATTGATTGCTTTTTGATGCTCTGGTGATAGATTGATTTTAATGTACTTCTAATTCTGTTACATTGTAAATTTGCACTAGCCTATGCACCTAAAGAAATAATGTATGCATGCAAGAGTGGAACATGATCCCTTGTGTCAATAGATTTGTGCTATGTAGTTCTATGATGAATAATATATTTTGGAGACTAATGTATCGCACATTTACTGAACTTTTGAGTTTTAGCAGTACAATAGCAGAAATGTTAAACATCATACTAAGATTGTAACTCCCAAAAAGAGTAGTAAAATTATGCTAATCCAGCACTTCTCCTTTCATAATCCATCCTAATTCCAACTTAGCAAAACATAGCAAATGTCGATATATGGCATAACCATTAATACAGTCTCAATTAAGGAAGTTGTGAAGACCACCAAAACAGAGCAAATGTCAATATTGCAAATACCATAAATATAGTCTCAATTATAGTGTCGCTTATAATCCCGACCCTCAATCATCGTCCTCTTCATTCTCTTCCTCTTCTTCATCTTCCTCTTGATCTTCTTCCTCTTCAACATTTTCCTCTTCTTCATCTTTCTCTTCCTCTTCATCTCTTTCGTTTTTGTCCTGAAGCCTGAATGTAAATTCAAATGAGGGTTCAAAAATTTCAATATAAGGTGATTTATATCAACTAAACATATGTGGGGTGCTCACCTGTGCATGCACAAATGTGTTTACTAAGTTCCGTAATTCAGTTAATTCATTCCGCATTTTCTCAAACTCTTCCTTTGATATACCATCTTCTTGGTTTGAAGTCAGTAGTGAATGTTGACGAGTTTGCCTTGTAGGGGTTGGCCCAAACCCCAAACCGTGCACACGTCCAGGCCGTTCTGGGCCCATAACTTTTGAATAAACATCATCTGATGCCCAAGTCATGGTTCCTCCAGACCCCATTTCTATAGAATTTGTGTCCTGTGTTAAAAGTTCCTCCATCTCAACCTGTAATAGATAATAAAAAATACACATTATTCTTCATTTATAAATCCTTTAAAATTAAAATTTATAAAACATACCAACGATGATGAGAAAGCGATCTCCAATGTCAGAACACAGGTCAACATTTTCTGCTTCCGAAGTAGGTGCTATTGGTACAGATGTGCATGGCCCGGTCTCTTTGCTCATCTCCGTATGTGTGGATAGTTGGCCTCCCATTTGGCTCAATGTAGAAGGTTGGGTCCCTTGCTGTGAAGATAATGATGGTTCTATAGAAGGTTGAGTCCCTTGCTGTGAAGATATTGATGGTTGGGAAGGACAATCTACAAAAGGTGGTGACTCCACCATCCTACCAACGGAAAGGGGTGGCCCATCGATAGATGGTAATGAATGGGCTGCCCTATCAGATTGTGGCTCACTATGGCAGCTTGTAGTCTTGTAGATTGTCTTCGCAACTGTGGTATGGACATCTTTGCCTTTTTTTTGGACCCATTGTACCTATACAAAAACAAATTTACATATATGCAAATCAATAGAAAAATGACATATTTGGAGCATGATATGAGATAGATTTATGTGATAAGAGATATCATGTTAAATAGTCTAAAATTATATATTTCTTACTCAACACTATTGAGGAGTTTCGATCGTCATTCCATCTATGTCATTTCGCGTCCACACAACATCGTCAATACCAGGTTCAATAGCTTCATGGTTGGAAGTGTTAATACAATATTCGTTGACTAAATATTCATCCTCATCATCGTCAGTCACTTCCTCTTCACCAATGTCATACACGTCTCTTGGTTTTGTCTTAACAACCACAACCCAATTTGGGCATCTTTCATCTGCCACATAAAATACTTGAGATACTTGGGAAGATAAAACAAACGGATCATCAGTTATCCGACTACCAGTGGTACTAAATGAGAAAAATTTACAAGAGTAAATCCAAACTCGTCCACCTTGAAACCTCTACCCCGAGCAACGTCTGCCCAATCACATTTGAATAACACATATCGGGACCCATCATAATACATAACCTCAATTGCGTGTTAATTGGCCATACCAAGCAGGGCCATCTTGATCAGTACACACACTAACACCACAATTCTGAGTTTTCTTCCCATTTCATGATTCCTAGTGCGAAATTTTGTGCCATTAATGACAATTCGCTTAAATTCTTTGGCAATTTGCATGGGACCTTTAGAATGCATTACAACTTTATGGCCCATTCACTTCTTCCATTGTCATCCATTTTCATTACCTGAAAGGTTGGATTATTAGCATTGATTAAAATGATGAAAAAAAGCTACAGAGGCATAATAAAATTGGTCTTGGGTGTAATCCATACATAGTCTTGGAACCAATTACAAAATTGGTCTTCATGCCTCTTCTGTAATTCTTCATTCGATAAATGATTCCCATCAACTATATTCCTCATTATTTCCAAGTGCATCCATATATGTTCACGACATCACAAATGTCTGTTATAATTACACAAATATAAATGAAATGTAATTTGATTCATACGTATTAAGCATTGCAACTCACATGCGGAATGGAGTGAAATCGTCAGAGTTGAAGAGAATATAGCGATGTGCTTGGGTCCATGACGTAAAATCGAGTTGAACGTCAACAACTTTTCCTTTAGAATTATCAGGGTTTCTAGATGGTCTATTGAAAACCGTTCGAGCGGATTCTAAATAACGAGAACAAAACATCAATAATTCCTCCAACAAATATCCTTCAGCAATGGAACCTTCTGGTGCAGCTTTGTTATGCACATGAAACTTAAGTCGGTGTAGGTACCTGCCACATAAATCATTAGATGACTTTTACTATTTTTTTTTAATGTTCTCATTCAACTGATATTTATGTGTTTTTAATTCAATAACTATAGCATACCTTTCAACGGGATACATCCATCGATAATGAACAGGTCCTCCAAGCTTACATTCTGCAACTAAATGTACGGTCAAGTGCACCATAATCGTGAAAAATGATGGCGGAAATATCATTTCTAATTGGCACAATATGTAAGGTATTCTAGATTCCAATCAGTCCAAATCTTCAAGCCGCAATGTTTTGGAACAAATTCCCCTGAAGAATCCAGATAGCTCGATTAATGGTTCTATTACCTTCTTAGGTAATGACCCACGTAATGCAATTGGCAGGAGCTGTTGCATTAGTATGTGGCAATCATGACTCTTCAGGCCTACTATAGTACGGTGTTGAAGCATGACACAACGTGAAACATTTGAAGAATAACCATCTGGTACTTTTACATTTTGTATAACCTTCAACAAGTCTTCTTTCTCTTTGTTGCTCATTGTGAAAATAGCTGGAGGCAAATATGTCTTCTCTGTAGCTGTTATAACCGGATGAAGTTGTGGTCTCAAACCCAACTCTTGTAAGTCAAGTCGTGCCTTTATGCCATCTTTTGATTTTGTATCAATATTTAACAGTGTGCCAACAATATTATCCACCACATTTTTTTCAATGTGCATCACATCAAGATTATGACGCAATAAATTATCTTTCCAGTAAGGCAAACTAAAGAAAATACTACGTTTCTTCCATGAGTGTTCCTTAACATTAGTCGACCCCACAACTCTTTTTCTTTTATGATCTGTTCTATCATTGCAATTTAAATCATCTAATTGTTCCAAAATTTCATCAGGTGTTGGCATAGTAGGTGAAGGATCAATTTCTCGTGTACCATCAAATGTTTTTGCCATCATTCTCCACCTATGATCACTTGGCAAGAATCGTCTATGGCCCATATAAGAAAACTTTTTTCCATGTTTCAGCCATCTAGATCGTGTGTTACCCATACAACAAGGACATGCTAAACGACCTTTCGTACTCCACCCAGACAAATCACCATACGCAGGAAAATCATTTATCGTCCACATTAAAGCCACCCGCATTGTAAATATCTCTTTGGAGCAAACATCATAGGTTGGTGCTCCAACATCCCATAATTCCTTTAATTCTGATATTAGAGGCTCTAAGTATACATCTATATTCATTGAAGGTGATGATGGTCCTGGTATAATCAACGATAGCATGAAACTTGATCGTTTCATGCACATCCAAGGAGGTAAATTGTAAGGTACCAACATAACCGGCCAGGTACTATAGGAAATGCTCATGTTACCAAAAGGATTAAAGCCATCTGCAGATAAACCAAGCCTAACATTGCGGGGGTCAGAGGCAAAATCATCATGTTGTGAATCAAACATCTTCCAAGCCATGCCATCTGCTGGATGCCTTAGTACCCCATCATTATTGCGGCCTATAGCATGCCATTTCATTTGTGAAGAAGTCTTTGATGACATAAAAAGCCTTTGCAACCTTGTCTTTAACGGAAACCACCGTAATATTTTTGCTGGACTTCTTTTACCTTTTCTAGACCTATCATCCATAGACTCTTTTTGCTTCCATTTTGATGCTCCGCATACCACGCATGTTTCCAGATTCTCATTGTCCTTCCAAAATAACATACAACCATTGGGACAAACTAAGATCTTCTCGTATCCAAGACCTAACTCATTCATGTACTTCTTCGCCTCGTACGTATTTTTTGGCAATGATGCTCCTGGTGGGAGCAACTCATTCACAAATTCAAGTAGTTCTGTGAATATGCTATTACTCAATCCACCCAAACACTTCATATTCCAGAGACGTACGATAGCACTAAACTTAGTATGTTTTGTGCACCCTTCATATAATGGCTCATCAGCATCTTTCAACATATTGTAAAATTTATTAACTCTTTCGCTAGAACCTTGTCGATTTTCATTTTGCACTCCAGCTTCTCCAGCATCCACACCTATTTCAGGCCCACCCTCAACTATTTCAGGATCAAACATAGGGAAAACGTCATGCAACATTGTTGTCATCCCACCAGAGCCTTCATTTATTTGCTCATTATTATTTTGGGCATCAGTAGCATGGTAAGATGCCTCCCCTATTCTCTCCCCATGAGCATGCCAAATGGTGTAACCTTGAGAAATTCCATAGCTAATCAAATGATCATATACCATGTTGGGCATGAACATCTTACGTAATCCACATTTTCTACATGGGCAACAAATCGGCGAATCTGTAGCACCATTCTCGCATGCAAACTTCAAAAAGTCATTGACACCATTGACGTACTCTTTTGTATGTCGAGGTTTTTTCATCCAACTTTTGTCCATAGCTTAACTATATTTTAAATATGAAAATAGAATAGAATCAGATGATTGGCCCTTAAACTATTATCTTCTACGCAAAAAACAGAGCAATCAAAAAGTTTGGCCCTTAAACCATGACTACTACCAAATCGGCATTCTTACTCGTTCTGTTCCTCTGTTTTCATGGAAACCAAACAAAAGAAAATCCACCAAACATACTAAAATTTATATCAGTGATAATAGTTTGTAGCTAGGGAACTTGTAAATAAATGGGAAACCATCAACTGTGTTGAGAAACCATCAACTTCTAAATAAAATGGGACTAAAGTTAATATTACCTGTACGGTTACGATGCCCTTTGCTACAGCCTCTGTATTACCGTGTACCGTGGCTATCGATATTACTAACCTTCTGGTGCTCTGTTTTGAGGCTACAAAACAGAGCCTCTCTCTTCTATCAATCGGTGGACGCTGTGACAGAGGAAGGCTGGTGGGTAGAATATTTTCGTGTGGGGACGTTGTTGTGTGGAGGATGATATGTGATCAGGCCGGGCGATGTGAAGGGACGTTCTGTGTTGCTGCGTGGGAATGTAATGCACGAGAGAAGGCGAAGAGGCTGATCGCGTGCGGAAGGAGCGAGCGGAGCTAGCGCTTCATTTAAGGCATTTTTCGAGAGCGGGGGCGTTGAACTTCTCAGAAATTGGCCATTAAAAAAATAAGAAAAAAAAGCTATATCAAAGATATGTATACTAATTTTTTTTATTTTAAAAATTATTTATAAAATTTTTAAAGCTTTAAGTACTATAAATTTAGTGTTTTTACGTAGAAGTGAAAATAAATATTGAAAAGCATGGGTTCCAAAGACTTCTTCAAGTGGCAACAGCAAATGAAAGATGAGATCTAGAAATAATGAAATTGATGTCATCAATGATAATGATCAGCTTAGATGAAAAGAATTTAAAGAGCAATATTAATAATTATTGGACTGTATAAAAAAAAAGAGTGATGGAGCCTTGGGATTTATTTCGATGCTAAGCCAATATGAGATTGTTGTTGACGACAATTTAGAGGAATTCTTTAATGTTTAGGATTTTTCAAAGGCAATAAAAGTTTTGAATTATAATTATCTTTCTCGCATGTAATTATAATTATCTTGAATATAATTATGATTATCTTAGATTCTTTATGATCATGTCATTATATTTGGTTTTTATTATTAAATTTTGTTTAAATTTAATTAATATTTAAGTAGTACTCAATTTATATCCGTATCTAGATAAATAAGTATGGATATGCTTGATATCCAATTTGTATCCGTATCCATTTATAACAAATATGGATATACTTAATATTCGATTCGTATCCGTATATAACAAATATGGATATATTTGATATCCGATTCGTATCCGTATCCGTATATAACAAATATGGATATGCTTGATATTCGATTCGTATTCGTATTCATTTAGAATAAATATGGATATAAATTTTAATATTCATTTAGTATTCGTATTGTAAAAAATATGGATACAAATATGGATATACTACTATCCGATCCGTATCCGATCCATTTTCAGCCCTAGTGCAGATCCTTGAAGATATAAGTATGCATGAGATAATTAACTATGGAATGGTAATTAGATTACAACATTGTTTAATCTTTTTACTCTTTAAATTTACCAATCCATAAATTTAGTCTTTTTTTCTTTAAATTTGAAAAAAAAAAATAGATTACAGCATTAATGAATCCTCAAACTTAATTCTTTAACAGATAAATAAAGAGTACTACTACATCCACAAAGCAATCATACAAAAAAAATCATACAAATTGATGTGGTTTTATCGGATCTATTAAATCTACTTTACAATAAAAGTAACGTTACAATCTGACAAACAACATTAAGCCATGTCAGTTTGTATGATTACTTTTGTGTAATCTCTTTATGACTATAATATTTCTCTAAATAAAATGGGACTAAAGTTTAAAATTTAAGAATTGATAAATTTTATTTTATAATTACTGATATTAATGCAATAGGAAAAAAAAAAGAATAATAATGATACATAAGTGCTGCGAGAGAGGAGGCTATGTGGGAAGAAATGAAAAAAGAAGAAAAGAGAGTTTGGTAAAAGTAACAATTGGCAGCCTCACACCAACCTATAATGCCACTTTGCTAGGCCTTCCACCTAGGATTCAAAAGTTAGGTTTACATTTTAATAAATTTATACTTAGGAAAAATTTAAGAATCTCTTTATTTTCTATAAGTAGAGCTCAGTGGACTTTATTATAAGGATTTATTTCCTGTCACCAGTTATTGGCTTAATTTAGTTTTAGACAAATAAATGGTTCTAGTAAATTTGAGTGAATTATATTTCATATATTAAGGTTTAGTGGTCAAGTTGTTTCAAGGTCTGTTGTCGAAGACCTTAAGCAATTTCTTAATCATTCGATTTATAAGCATTAGCATTGTACTCTGGCACAATTTGATTGGCAATATAGTGCGTTATATAGTATTACTATATAATTTAGTATTACTATATCATTATATATAATTTAGTATTACTATATACTATTATTAATGATATAACAATAGTATGTTATATCATTAATAATTTAGTATTACTATATCACTATAATTAATAGTATCATAAGTGATATAGTATTAGTACAGTGATTTATATAATAATTTATATATAGACTTAAATTATATTACTAATAGTATTAGAGTACGTATTAGTATAAGACCATAAAGTATAAATTGTAAAGCATATGATCAAAATAAATATTCATGTTTGAGATGATAATGATTTTATTACATATATTTTAATATTAACATAAAATTATAATAACATTATCTTTTATATAATATATAATAAAATATTATTATAAATATAATATAATTATATTTAATATAAAGAAAGAGGCGTACATATTAATCAACAAATTAGAAACAAAGTGGCGGAACCAACAATTTCTTTGAAGAGGGACTGATTTTTTTTAACCGTATGACACATTTAGCGGTTAATATAAACAGAAATTAATAAGTTTATTATTTTTCTTATTGATTTTAATTTAATTTTGATGAGACCACATCCTTGAAATATATATTATATAGAAATGATACAAAATTTAATACCTATAAGAAAAAAAAATGAGAGAGACATTTTTAAATATATTAGAATTGGCTAAAATTTTAAAAAGTATATGAGAATCATAAATATTTTGGGAGGGCCATGTTCTATATTTATAAAATTATGTTAAATAAAATCTTAACATCATAGGACTATTTTAAATTTCCCATAATTTTGGCATGTCCTCCCTTAAGCTCAAAGTGTTTCCGGGACCGCCACTTACCATATACAATTTCCCTCAAACGCATATAAAAACTAATGAAACTTAAGTTGCCGCCTCTACGCTGCCTCAAAATTTTCATTCCATTTAAATTTCCCTCTCACTGCTTGAGTACGCGGCAATAATGATACATGAAAATTTTCCAGCGCCTTTTATTCGAACAATGGAAGTCCCTCCAACCAACGCCACCACCCTCCTGTTAGAGTATGCGCTGACTCCCCCACACTCGGAAAGCTGCATCGGAAGCCACATGTGAGACGCCAAGAACCAGCAGCCACCTGTGCAAGTACTGAACCTGCAGCCTCTGTTTTAAGCAAGAAGAACAGAGCATTGTTCTCCAAACCGAGGGCCATGGCTTGCTGCAGCTGGGCCACGATGCCACCGCAAGGAGCAACAGAAGACGCTGGAAAACAAGCCTCCACTGCCCAGTTGATGTTCATCATGCACCACCGTCCGCAACTCCCATGCCATTTTATGCGTAAACTCCCTCACACCATGCTTTCTCTCTCCATTCTCTCTCTCTCTCTCTTCTTATCACAATATTTCTCCCTTCCACAGTACACTGGCGCTTCCCAGCCACCTTGCCGCCGCTTCGTAGCTGCTCTCATTGAGAGTCTCCGTCGCACAGCTCCTGTTTGGTTATGCGTTTTTATTTTTTTCTATTTTTTCTGTTTGGTTCTTCAGCGTAAGTTTTGCTTTTTTTTTTTTTTGATTCAAGGTACTGATATTCATGTAAAGTGTTTAATTTAATTCATTGACTTGCTTTGTAGGAAAAAAAATGGAAGAGCAAACATCATATGAATTCATTACTCTTCACCAACCATTTGGAAGAGGTTTTTCTAAACTTAAAATGCATAAATCTTACCTGTTTGGACAGTTGCCTGTGGATGAATGTGGTTGCAAGGTTTGTGTTCGGAAGATTGGTTTTTGCAGTACTTGTATGTGTCTTGTGTTCTTGAAGTTTGAGATGGCGTCAAATGCTTGTAGTTGGGTTGGATGTTTGTCGTCATTGGTGCCATACCGATTGTGGGTTACGAGAAATGGCACCAGTTTGCCGATTTTGTACTCTGTTTGGTCTTTGAAATTTCCACAAACTGACATAAGGCAAACAAATCAAGTCACAATGACATAAGCCGATGTTTCTAGTCCTCTATTTAGCTGTGTTTGGTCTTATAATGACACAGAGGTATCATCTAATATGCACTCTGGTCCGTATAGGCTTCTCAAACTATATGCACATATTTGAGCTTCTTTCTTGTGATGTTTATGACCCAACTATATACACAACTAGTTCGGTGGTTATGGTAGTTCGGTGGTTATGCTAGTTTTACTTTAAAACACAGCTAAATAGAGGACTAGAAACATCGGCCAGGTACAATGGAACCCATGTTCTTCGGCATCCATGAGTGTCGGAGGAACATTTTCAAATAGACTTGCAAGTTAAACTTTAAGGACTGAGTAAATCTTAAGGCATTCCTTGGAGAAGGTGAAGCTAGAAAAAAAAAAAAAAAAAGAAGAAGCCGTGCTTGCCACAAATCCAACAATATGTTTATTGAGAGGGATAATAATGCAAGTGGGGGAGAAGAAGGGGGTGGGGTGGGGTGGGGGTTGAAGAGCCTTGTAGAATAGCTTGAGTTCATAAAGCAAATCCTATGTACATTTATTATTAGATTGCATTGATTATATATGTTTTTGCATTTGCATTAGAGGTCCCTTGTAATTAACCAGATTTTCAATCTCTATCTTTTTGCATTTGCTTTAGAGGTCTCTTGCATTTACAAAATAGTTTACATTTTTAATCTCTATTTTAAAAATATATGAAAAGTTGATCTAATTCTATGTACTTAACAAGATTTACATTTTTCAGATGCCGTGTAGATCATTTTTCAGAGGCCGTGCTCAAGGTATACTCTGTTTTTTGATATTTTGAGTAGGATATATAAACGAGCAGATCATTTGAATCTTACCCATTGTTTGAATCTGGACTATTATGCTTTCAGCTACTAGATTAGAAGCTCTTTAGCTTGAGGATTGTATGATATTGAATATGACCCAAAGAAACATTTTGCAAGCTCAACGATTGCAAAACTTTTTTGGTTATCGATGAAGTTTCAGCTATTGATTTATGGTTACTCTCTATTAATTTAATATAACTTTTTTGATCTTTTTCAGGCTCAACGGTTGCATAACATTTTCCAAAAAAACTATTGGATAAATGTGAAGAAGAAGTACCTATGAAAGAAATGGTCTTAAAGCTAATGACAAACACAATGTGAAGATGAAGAATTATTCATGAAGAACTTTAATGTGCTTTGATTTGTAATTTTTTTTATTATATGAATAATGACCCATTATGTCATATTTATTATTAATTGATATATTATATTTTTTTATTGTGGGATATCATATTATTGGTGTGTTAGTAAATATTGTTAATTAATGCAATGTGCCAGTAATATATTTATGGTTTTTATATTAATGTTGTTAATTTAAAAAAATATGCTAGCAACAAATTAGTGGCAGCGTTTACAATAAGCCGCAATGCAGAAAAAAACAAACTCATGGTGACGTTTAGATAAATGCCGTTAATAAATTCAAGGTGTCGCCAATGTACTATTAGTAACATTAAATAAAACTGCTAATTTGTATGATGTGCTGGCAACGTAATGTGGCAGCGTTTATGTTAACGTCGCTATTTTAAAAATACCATTGTTTAGATAAATGCCATTAATAAATTTGCTAAAATACTGTTAGTGGCATTTAAATAAATGCCGCCAAATTGTATGATGAGTCGGCATCGTACTAATAGTGGCGTTTAGCTAATCGCCATTAAATTAGGACATTGGCGACGTTTAGATAAATGTCATTAAATTATTTAAGGTGCCGCCGCCAATGTACTATTAGTGGCATTTAAATAAATGCCACCAATTTATATGATGCGTCGGCAAATTATTAGTAGCGGCATTTATCGTAATGTCGCTATTTTAAAAAGTGGCGGCAGTCAGAAAAAATGCTGTTAAAAAATTCAATGTGCCGCCGCCAATGTACTATTAGTGGCATTTAAATAAAGGCCGCTAGTTTATATTATGCGTTGGCAATGTAGTAGCAGTGGCGTTTATGGTAACGCCACTAGTATATGCCAGATAATGACAATGATAAAGTGGCGGCGTTTTGAGAAACGCTATTAATATAGATACTATGGCGGCATTTCACGAAATGTCACTAAATTACATACAAACGCCGCTAATGAGATTTATCAATACCGGCGGTTGCGCAAACGCCGGAACATGGGAAATAGCGACCCTCCAGTAACGGCGGACGGTTATGCCGGTAGAAAATCGCCGCAAATTAATTAGCGACGTTTTTTGGGACAGTTATTGGTGCATATCCAACGCCGGCAATTCTGTCTTTTTTTGTAGTGTAAAAACAGGATTCATTCAATAATATGCATGCATATCCTGTTTGCAAAATCGCAGTCTTCCATTAGATGCTACCTACACATGAACCAAAATGGTAGTACATATATCACATGTGCCATGGTCTAATGAAGTTTTCTTAAGCAGCAATTAACTGGGAAGAAAAAGATACTGTTAACCATGAGATCCTGACAATTATCAAGGTAGTAGTGGAGAAGATTAACTTAACATTTTTGTTGGGACCTCCACTAATGCCAATTATATTCAGCACTTCTTGAGAATTTATATTGAATCATAACACCTTTTTATGCAAACATCGTTTCCTAGAGCTTGTCCAAAACTTGCTAGTGTCTTTTTATCAAGTAGCAAAAAACATTTGGGTTCCAGGAGAATATAAATGAAGCTCAATAGATATTTATGAAATAATGCATTGTAGGGCTCCAGATCATCGAACTATATAGCACAGCAGAACTTGCTCTAATAAATGGCACTTACTGCTCAAATCCCATGAAGGAAACATGCTAGAAAAACATAAGATATTCCTATTCAAGTAGCAATTAGCATTCGATATTGATACAATAAATATAAAAATGAGACAAGAATCAGCACCACTTAAAATCAACTTTATCTTTGTACAAGAGACAATACCTGCAATTTAGAATGTAGATACAAGAATGTAGATACAAGAGAGTTTATAGACTTTGCAATTGCCTGCAATATAGTTAGAATGTAGATACAAGAGAGTTCATAGACTTTGCAATTACTTGCAATTTAGTTATAATGTAGATACAAGATAGAGTGCCAAGTTGTGATGCTTCACAACGGTTACATTTAGAAATGCCCTCCAAGTCATGATTTCACAGCCGATACTTCACATACGCAAGGATAAAGCAAATAAGTGTACTTAATATCAATGGCACTGCATCTTATCTACAGAAAAGCACACAAATCCCCTTGAAATATTGCAACTTTGGTTTGCATCCAAGAAAAGAAAAATAGATGAAGGTCGGTACATTTTTGTCCGCCCAAAAATTGGTGAAACTCTTTGCTACTGCCAGCAAAAGAGATGAGAGTTACCTCAGGGAATTTGAGATCCAGGTGTGTACTTGTTGCAACAGATTCAACTGCTATAGCCACAAATCTTGAAGCAAATTATTTTAATACATGATAAAGCCAAAAATCTTGAAGCAAATTGCAACAGATTCGATCTTTTTTTATCTATTTTCCCATCAACATCGTCAAACGTATTGATCTAGAAGCTTCAATGTAATAGCAAGCACAATATTGACTCTTATGGATTATTAATCAGTCAAGTATTATTTATTCCTTTTATAGTGCAGTGTGGAAAGCCTATGCATCAAAAAATAAGTTAAAGTACTTCTATTATTAGCTCCAAATAATAAGCTAGATACCGATGATATCATTTTTTCAAAGATAATAAATAAATACTCAATAAACAAATGTACATCAGAAGCTAGACTACTAAAACTATGCAAAACTTGAAATCACGATAAATGAGAAATGAGTTGCAAGAAACCCCAGATCCAGCCATCAACCCAAAGAACAAACAGAATACCCCACTCCAGAGAACAATGCCAGGAGCTCCTCTTAGATCACGGCAAACCATCATATGATTGCCCAAAACTCATGGATCTCTCAACAAAACCCTACCCACGACCACCGATCACCGATCAAACCCTCAAAATCAGGTGAATAGATTAACTGAAATGCATGCATATAGTTCCAACGAAATCAGGAGATCAGATAGAGAAAGGAGATCAAGAGGTAGCAAAGCTTACTACTTCTGTGCGAGAAAGAAAGAAGAAGAGATCGAAGCCGGGCTTTCCATCCGCTTGCTCTGCTTCCTTAATGCAGAGAGAAGAGTCGAGAGGGTTCTCACAAGATCCAAAGAAAAATGCCAAAGTGGAAGAGCAAACGAAGAATGGAGGTTGCCGAATCGCTCTCATCAAACCCTAGCTGGGAAATGGATGAAGACCGAAGCCCTCTTTTTTACTTCCATTTTTTTCTTCCATCGATGGCCCTAAAATACACGAGATAAAATACGTGCTATTCCATGGGGTACCATGGAATAGCAAAATGGGAATACGAGCATTTCGGGAGAATAGGAAATCCTGTGGGGCCCACAAACCTTTTTACGCCTATTTGGGGGAATAACCTGGAATAAGTCCCTATTCTAGGTAGGAATAGGGCATTCAAACACAGCCATAAGCTATAACTATAAAGGATAAGTCTGAAAAAGGTTAACCAAAGGGGATAACCCATGTTTAACCATGGGTTATCTCCTAAACTTATTTTCTAGAAAATCCAGGAATAGTTGGAGCTATCCCTTGAGGGCAAAATTGTTATTTAAAAAAGTTGCTTATTCCCTCAACTATCCCTTGGATAAATTCTATCCTCTACACTTATTCAGTGATAACATTTTGGGATTCAAACACTACCTTAATAGCCAAGATCTTCTTAATGGTAACAATCAAATAAATAAATAGTAAATGTAGGATAAAAAGAATACTTGTAATGCTATATCCAATATGTTGGAATATCCATAAGGTGCCCAAGTATTCACCCTTCAACATTGATCCACATAGGAACTAGATTCAAGACTCTAGCTCCTTCAAAACTTTGATCTTTGATGCTTTAATCTTTCTAAAGGATTTGATTGGTTTGCTTTCTTTCCCTTCTAATTTTCTTTCTCTTACAAAAAAAAGTCCTTCAAAGCCTCTTATCCTGAAGAAGACCTTCTTGTCTTAGTTTAGGATAAGACAACCTCTTGTCCTAAAGAAGGCCTTCTTATCTTGGTTTAGGATAAGATAACTTTTTATCCTGAAAAAGGCTTCTTTATCTTGGTTGGACAAGACCCATAAGAGAAATAAAAGAGAAATGGGAGTTGATTTCTCTTCAGATGGATACAATGCATATGAAACCCGAGAGGCACTCCTATTTATAAAAGACGAAGGGATGCGGATGCATCCCATCCATATGCCTCATCTTGCCTCATCATGATGAGGCATGTCCTAAGTGTAGCACCTCATCATAATAAGATGCTAAAAAGAGAGGTGAGAGAGAGCGAAAAGAAAAAAAGGGGGGGGGGGGGGTTCCCCCCTGTTAAGAAATTTTTTTTTTTTGTGACAGTGGCCTGGCCACCGTGGCCAGGCCACTGCCGGCCACGGCAGCGGCCGTGGCCGGAGAAGACGGCCACGGTGGCCAGGCCACTGTCACAAAAAAAAAAATTTCTTAACAGGGGGGGAACCCCCCGCCCCCCCCCCCCCGGCCGTGGCCGAACAAGAAAAAAAGGGGGGGGGGGAACCCCCCCTGTTAAGAAATTTTTTTTTTGTGACAGTGGCCTGGCCACTGTGGCCAGGCCACTGCCGGCCACGGCAGCGGCCATGGCCGGAGAAGACGGCCACGGTCTTGGCCGTGGCTGGAGGAAAATTATTAAAAAAAAAATTTTAGAGAGTGTGGGGGCTTACCTTAGTCGAGAGAAGACGGCGGAGTCGGAGGAGAACGCCGGGGAGCCGGAGCACCAGAGGGGAGGCGCCGGAGCAGCGAGGTGGGAGCCGAAAATTTTTAGAGCACGGCGGTGGCTAGGTCAAGACGGGGAAGAAGAAGAAGAGAAGGATGGCTTATATATAAGTTATTAGCGACGAAATAATTTGCGTCGCTATATGGTCGCAATATTTTTTTTTAAATTTATTATGTATTAGTTATAATTTTATGAAAAAATAGCGACTCAAATAATTGCGTCGCTAATGCGTCGCTAACTTGGCACCAATGTCCGGCGGAAAATTTATTTTTATTTTTTAGGATTTGTGTCGCTAAGGCATCGCAAAATTTTTTCTATATTTTTAATTGATTAAAATAATAACTTATTACAATAATTGTGACGCAAGCCGTGCGTCGCAATAATTTTTAAATATTTATAAATGATAATATTTATAATTTATGATAATAATTGCGATGAAAAATTACGTCGCAATAATTTTTTAATATTTTTAATTAGATATATGTATTTTAAAAACATTGCGACGCAAATATGCGTCGCAATATTTTTTCCTTTAATTAATTAATACTGATAAAAATTATATTTACTTAAAATAATTGCGACGCATATATTTCGTTGCAATATTTGTTTTTTTTTTTCCTAAATGCGTCGCTACGGCGTCGCAATAATTTTTAAATATTTATAAATGATAATATTTATAATTAATGTTAATAATTGCGACGAAAAATTGCATCATAATATATTTATAAACTTTTTAATTACATATATTTTTTTAAAAAATTGCGATGCAACTTATGCATCGCAATATTATATTTTTTTATTTATTAATACTAAAAAAATTTATATTTACAAAAAATAATTGCGACGCATTCATTGCGTCGCAATATTTGTTTATTTTTTCCTAAAATGCATCGCGATGGCGTCGCAAAATTTTTTAAATATTTATTAATGATAATATTTATAATTTATGATAATAATTACGATGCCTTATTGCATCGCAATAATTTTTTAATATTTTTAATTAGATATATTTATTTAAAAACCATTGCGACGCAAATTATGCGTCGCAATATTATAATTTTTTCCTTTATTAATACTGATAAAAATTATATTTACTAAAAATAATTGCGACGCATACATTGCGTCGCAATTTTTGTTTAATTTTTCTTCTAAAATGCATCGCTACGGCGTCGCAATAAATTTTTAATATTTTTTTAAACTTTTTTATAACTTTTTTTTTGAGTAATTATAAGTGATCTGATGGTTGCGATCGATCCAAGCCATGATCAATCCCAGTCGACGATGATCCGATGGTTGCGATCGATCCAAGCCGTGATCCCGATCGGCCATGACCTATCTCGGACCGTTGCAATCCGTCCGAGATCGGCGACGATCCGATGGTTGCGATCGATCGAAGCCATGATCCCGATCGGCCACGACCGATCTCGGACCGTGGCAATCGGTCCGATCGGTGACGATCCGATGGTTGCGATCGATCCAAGCCCTGATCCCGATCGGCCACGACTGATCTCAGATCGTGGCGATCGGTCCGATCGGCGATGATCCGACGGTTGCGATCGATCCAAGCCATGATCCCGATCGGCCACGACCTATCTCGGACCGTTGCAATCAATCCGAGATCGGCAACGATTCGACGGTTGCGATCGATCGAAGCCATGATCCCGATTGGCCACGACCGATCTCGGACCGTGGCAATCGGTCCGATCGGCACGATCCAATGGTTGCGATCGATCCAAGCCCTGATCCCGATCGGCCATGACTGATCTCGGACCGTGGCGATCGGTCCAATCGGCGATGATCCGACGGTTGCGATCGATCCAAGCCGTGATCTCGATCGGCCACGACCTATCTCGGACCGTTGCAATCCGTCCGAGATCGGCGACGATCCGACGGTTGCCATCGATCGAAGCCATGATCCCGATCGGCCACGACCGATCTCGGACCGGGGCAATCGGTCCGATCGGCGACGATCCGATGGTTGCGATCGATCCAAGCCCTCATCCCGATCGGCCACGACTGATCTCGAACCGTGGCGATTGGTCCGATCGGCGATGATCCGATGGTTGCGATCGATCCAAGCCGTGATCCCGATCGGCCACGACCTATCTCGGACCGTTGCAATCCGTCCGAGATCGGCGATGATCCGACGGTTGCGATCGATCGAAGCCATGATCCCGATCGGCCACGACCGATCTCGACCGATCGGCGATGATCCGACGGTTGCGATCGATCCAAGCCCTGATCCCGATCGTCCATGACCGATCTCGGACCGTGGCGATCGCACCGATCGGGGTCGATCCGACGGTTGCCATCGATCGAAGCCCTGATCGATCCCGGTCGGTGATCAACGATCTCGGACCGTCGCGATCGATCCGATAGGCGACAATCCGATGGTTGCGATCGATCCAAACCATGATCCCGATCGGCCACGACCGATCTCGGACCGTGGCGATCGGTCCGATCGGCGATGATCCGACGGTTGCGATCGATCCAAGCCGTGATCCCGATCGGCCACAACCTATCTTAGACCGTTGCAATCCGTCCGAGATCGGCGACGATCCGATGGTTGCGATCGATCCAAGCCGTGATCCCGATCGGCCACGACCTATCTCGGACCGTGGCAATCCGTCCGAGATCAACGACGATCCAACGGTTGCGATCGATCGAAGCCATGATCCTGATCGACCACGACCGATCCCGGACCGTTGCGATCGGTCCAAGATCGCTGGAAATCCGACGGTTGCGATCGATCCAAGCCGTTATCCCGATCGGCCACGACCGATCTTGGACCGTGGCGATCGGTCCGATCGGCAACGATCCGACGGTTGCGATCGATCCAAGCCGTGATCCCGATCGGCCACGACCTATCTCAGACCATTGCAATCCGTCCGAGATCGGCGAAGCTCCGACGGTTGCGATCGATCCAAGCCGTGATCCCGATCGGCCACGATCGATCTCGGACCGTGGCGATCGGTCCGATCGGCAACAATCTGACGGTTGCGATCGATCCAAGCCCTGATCCTGATTGGCCACGACCGATCCCGTACCGTTGCGATCGGTCCAAGATCGCTGGCGATCCGACAGTTGCAATCGATCCAAGCCTTGATCCCGATCGGCCACGACTGATCTCGGACCGTGGCGATCGGTCCGATCGGTGATGATCCAACGGTTGCGATCGATCCAAGCCCTGGTCCCAATCGTCCATGACCGATCTTGGACCGTGACGATCGCACCAATCGGCATCGATCCGACGGTTGCCATCGATCGAAGCCCTGATCGATCCCGGTCGGCCATCAACGATCTCGGACCATCGCGATCGATCCGATAGGCGACAATCCGATGGTTGCGATCGATCCAAGCCGTGATCCCGATCGGCCACGACCGATCTCGGACCGTGGCGATCGGTTCGATCGGCGACGATCCGACGGTTGTGATCGATCCAAGCCCTCATCCCGATCGGCCATGACTGATTCTAGACCAATGCGATCGGTCCGAGATCGCTGACGATCGACGGTTGCGATCGATCCAAGCCCTGATCCTGATCGGCCACGACCGATCTTGAACCGTGGCGATCGGTCCGATCGGCGACGATCCGAGGGTTGCAATCGATCCAAGCCCTTATTCCGATCGGTCACGATCGATTTTGGACCGATCGCTATTTAACATAATTAATTTTTTTAAATACATTGCGACGCAAAGGGTTGCATCATAATTTTTTAATATGATAATTATATTATATTAAAATTAATTTTAATTATAATAATTACGATGCAACAAGTGCGTCGCTATATTAAAACATAATTTTCCTAATTAATTTTTTGATTTATTGCGTCGCTAATGCATCGCTATTTAACATAATTAATTTTTTAAAAACATTGCAACGCACTGTGTTACATCGCAATTATTTTTTCTCATATTTATACTTTATAAAATTTAATTTTATTTAAAATAATTGCGATGCATTTATTGCGTCGCTAAATTAAAAATAATTTTTCTAATTTTCTGGTTTATTGCGTCGCTAATGCGTCGCTATTTAAAATATTTAATTTTTTTAAAACATTGCGATGCACTGAGTTGCATTGCAATATTTTTTTCTAATATTTCTACTTTAAAAAATTTAATTTTATTTAAATTATTTGCAATGCAATTGGTGCGTTACTAAATTAAAAATATTTTTTTTAATTTTTTGGTTTATTGCGTCGCTAATGCGTCGCTATTTAATATATTTAATTCTTTTAAAAACATTGCGATGCACTGTGTTGCGTCGCAATAATTTTTTAATATTTAAATTTTATAAAATTTAATTTCATTTTAATTATTTGCGACGCAATTGGTGCGTCGCTAAATTAAAAATAATTTTTTAATTTTCTAGTTTATTACGTCGCTATTTAACATATTTAATTCTTTTAAAAATATTGCGATGCCCTGTGTTGCGTCGTAATATTTTTTTTGATATTTATATTTAATAAAAAATTAATTTAAAAATATTGCGATGCATTATTTGCATCGTAATATTAAAAATTAATTTTTTTTGAGTTTCTGGTTAATTAAGTTGCTAATGCGTTGCTAATTGCGTCACAATATTTTGTTGTCACAGAGGCGTCGCAAAGTGATCGTAATTTAGCGATGCATAATTGCGTCGCTAAATTTGCGTCGCTATTTCAGTATTTTTTTGTAGTGTTTTGCTAGACCCTTAACAGTCTTATTCTTTATTTTTTTGCCTTTATCCTTGCCCTTGAAGTTATTACCATTAAGGATCGTCACTGAATTGAGGTTAGCAAAAATATTAGCAATATTAGCTGTAAAATAAAAGCAATACATAAATAACATGCTCATATAAATAATTAACATCAAATATCAATAAATTCAAATTAATGGTAAATCCCATCTCAAGATACCCAATGCAACATTAAAATCAATTCTTTGGACAGTAATATTAACTGCTAGTGGTAGTCTTGTTGTAATGATCAAACACTAACAATAATGCATATCAAATAATAAATCTATCTTTGGATATACTTATTACTCACATGTGAATCCTTATCGTTACGTGCTTACCATCATACATATGTGTAGTTCGATCAGATATTAACCTTCCTTTGGGCCGATTAATACCCGCATGAAACATACACATACACAACATCCAACATCCTTCATGAACTATCTACATAAGAGAGGTCACTTTTGTGATATCTTGTTTCAATTAGTTCAATTTCGAACGATAGACAAATTTATTAGGCATAAAAATATTAATTTGAATTTGATTGAACCTCTTTAAAAATAACGATATGTTATTTTGTGGTTCTAACTCAATCTTTATAACAAAAAATAATTGATCATAATGTATAAAGCTTTACTTTACATGCTTACAAAATTAAAAACAATAATTTTTAATGAAAGCCCAAAATAATTGCCAAAGACATGAACCGGTCCAAAATTCATGCATTAATTATTCATAAATGTTATTCCCTTCCATGCATTAAATGCCATGCATTTAATAAGATTCTATGCATTAAATGCTCCCCTTTGGTGCCATACCTAACTTCCATAGAGACCCACGGAACAGTGGGGGCACGGTATCCAAAAAAAATTCCTACCAGCCGTTACTATGTGAGGCGCTAAAAGCCCGAAACCAGCCGTTCCTGTGTGAGGCGCTAAAAGGCCAGAAAAGTTGCGAGAGACCATCAAACAGTTAATTGCAATCTTAACCCTTCACACAACTCCAATGCTCAAATTTGTTATTCCCATGATTTTCTCCATATTTCCTTCTTTATCCCATGGTTTGAGATATCCAACCACCAGATTTACGGAAAGATTTTCTAGATTTTCATTCATATTTCCATCCGATTCTTTCCAACGCCCAATTTTCTTCCAATTAGAGGAATTCCCGAAGTTTCATATAACGGCTCTAACCGAACGGATACAATGGGAAAAAATTTCTAAACGGTTCCCTTTAAAAAAAGAGAACACATCATCATTATTTTAAAAGGAAACCAATCGTTACCCCAATAAATTCCAAGATTGGGTTAGATGTCCACCGAAGGAACTCAAAGCCAAAGAAAAGCCTCAACATTAACTAATATCCACCGAAGGAACTCAAAGCCAAAGGAAAGCCTCAACATTAACTAACCACCCGTGATGGAATCCTGAATCCATCAGCCCTACTAAGAAATAAATTAAATATGAATTTAAATTTATATGTAATTAAGCTATATCTTATCAAATGAAAGATCTCATCTTCGGATCACGTGAGACTGATTTCACGATGTAGCAAATATCGCTCTTAACATCACGAATACAATGAATATCTTTCGCTCTTAACATCAAAATTCATGATCATTAACCCTAAAGTTTTGATGCACTATGACCTTTATTTTATTTAAAAAACTAGATCTACATATATTAAAAATATCATTGGCATCAAAACAAAATTTTAAACTAATGAGTATTTGTCTCACGGTTGCTGAATAAAACCAAAGAAGTCATATGAACAAATACGAATATCAATGCATATAACCAAAAAATTTTCTTAACGATTCAACATGAATAGGGCTCTGATACCAATTGTTAGAAATTAGATCCGAACCTTTTGGTGAAGACCATCACCATGTTGCCCAAGAATCATTCATGTTTAATCATCAAGAATTCATAATCGATAAACGAAAGCGTACCTGAATCCATATTGCTTAATTTTCTCCAGAGTCCTGCGGTTGGCCTTCCAGATCAACATGAAATGGGTAAGGTAGTAAGATGCAGTTAATCAGAAATAAGATGAAAGTGAAGACAACAAATTGGGGCTGGGCCTTACCCTAGTGGTTATATCCTTTTATTTAACAAGCAGAGACTCTAGGTATATAAACTTAAGTAATTACAATGCAGGTGGATCTCCCTCCCTCCCTCAAAAAAAAAAAAAGAAGAAAGTGAAAACAAGCATATGATATAGAACATATCCAAAACAATTCAGCAAGAGAATTACATATGTTTGCCTCAATATATGTCTTACTTTGATGTCTCCTCAAATTCCAACTTCACCAGACATCTTCCCTTTTTCTAGAAAATGAAACAATTCCCATAGATTAAATAATGATGACGAATTGCAATTTCAATGCTATTTGATTGATTTGAGCAGCAAATGAGCTATATTTGTTTCTTGGAGCCTTAGGCATTTAGCTTGGAATATGCCACCCCTAGAGTAGATCTGAGCACAAGGGACTGCTAAGTCAGCCATGTACAACTCAGAAAACAATTGAAATCATGCACACACACAGAGGATTCATAAGGTGGTAAAAGAAAAAGACTGCAAGTTGCTAGTGATTGACATATGATTTGATGACTTAAAAAAGTATCGGATTTCCATCAACAAATCTGTAGCAAAATTATAGCAAAAGAAATAAGCCAGATGACATCTTGGCAGGGCCATCACCATAGCAAACAAAATTAGACCCAATGCAAAATTAACGTGCAATCATCCATCAACTGCTCTGTGCATATCCATGAAGCCTATAATAATACAGCGGAGAGAGCTTTGTATCAAGACTCAGATGCATTACCTAATAAATCTGTGCTCTCATGGGTCCAGCCGAGCTTATTAGTTCCAACTTTACTGGATCCCACTGATGGATTTAGACATGACAAAGTTATATTAGTGCTCATTTGTTGACAGTGCCAACATTCGGACCTCTGATATCGTTATGCAATACTGGGGCCTGTATGAACCATACCAACGTTTCCAACCAGTATGGTGTGAAAAAACTCTTCAAGGGTCAGACTTGTATGGGAATCAAGATTCAACAACCTAAATGATTTCTGTATTTTAATAACAAGAGGCCTCACGGTAGGTCACCAAAAGAACTCATCTCATATTGTAGTGGCTTTTTCTTCCTTCATCACTTTGCCTTTTTTCGTAACCTTCTTGCAGTAACTACAATCTTAGCATGTCCAAGCTTCCTAAACTAATATAATATGGACCTGGCTATGATTTTCTGAAACTCCTATTTGCTTTGAAAATCACCACATTCTACTGTTTTTGATATTTATGTGACAGGAATTGCAGAAGATTTTCTTCTTTCTTCACTCAACAAGCTGCAAGATTAAGGATTTATAGCCAAAATGTCTCCCCTTGGGTCGAATTACTCTAGGATTATTACAGTTTTTCCCCATCTTTCAAAACGGAAACCGATTCATACAAAACCTTGCAAATAATCATTCATAGCATCTTCAAAATCTATGACTGATTGTTAATGCCTCAAAACACTTGGACAAGAGTCACTTGACTCTAATTTTTGTCTAACTATTAAAGTAAGCCGCATCATCTGCACTCTCCCTCTCATATAAATCATGCAACTTCATCTGCATCAATTATGATATATTCTCATTGAGTGCATGGTAGAAAAGAAAAAAAACAATAAAGACACCATAAACTCAGAGGCTATCTAATGTTTTCCACTCGGTATTATCCATTCAGAGCAATCATCTTCTATGCATTCAGTGAGTGCAAAGATTCTTGCATGAAAAATGACATCTATCAAGAAATTTATCAACTTCATTCTGGGGCAAACATTCTGCTCCTATGAACAAGAAGTCATTTGTGAGCAGAAAAAAGCACTTCCAGTTGAATAGATCGAATGATCTCCAACTTGCAGCTCTAACACAATTATGTCAGTGTACCGTTACCTGTTATCTATACGTATGAACTACGAAACCAATTGACATGCAATAAGCTTTTTTTTTTTTTTTTTTTGAGAGAGAGAGAGAGAGAAAGAGAGAGAATAACCACAAGACGCTTCTCTTATTCATTGCACAGCCAAATGATTATTTTCTTCACTTATCACCTGAATTGATATGACACTCAATAAAAATCACATCTTTAATAAACAGTCTGCAATTATACCCTGTTGGACCAAGTTAGAGTACAAGCTTCTACTGATTCTTTCTTCTTCCCTCATCAAGCAGCATCTAGAGGATATTGAATCAAGTCTTCTTTAACATCCTGAATTATATTTCTGAACCTATTTATTTAAAATATCGATGAATCTATGAACCTCTAAATCAAGTAGTATTTTTCTGAGCAAGCATCTCCAATTCACACTTCTCAACCCCTATTGGACAATTCTCAACCAGCAATTTGCTTCAACTTAAGCATATTTCAGCGGGTGTGATCATATTATAGAAGATAGTTTAGTTGATTTTCCATTCAGAAGTCAAATTTCTATTCACGCATAGCAGTTCACTTACACCATCTATGATGAACTTGATGGCCAGCTGTGAGCCCTCAATATCCAAAAGGAAAAAAGAAAACGAGTGAATGCTCGAAGTGGCAAGGAAGGCGATTTCCATCTTATAAGATCGCTAACTACTAAAATTTTGACAGATTTCAAAACAAAACCCAACAATAAGGTGTCAGATCTACAAGAAAAATACAGAACTTTGTATCTACAGTTATCGCGTAAAGAGGGTGAGTTCTAGTTCTTGGGGTTAAAGCCTGTTGCCCACCAATCTAAGCATCCAATGAAGACAAATGAATGGATCACTGAAGAAAGATACACGAAAAGGAATGGAAAAAGAAGCACTCCCTTCACTGAAGAAAGATACACGAAACGAAATGGAAAAAGAAGCACTTCCGGGGGGGGGTGTGTGCAAAAAAAAAAAAAAAAAATTGGACCATCCTTGCGCAGGGGGCCATGCTATGTCTCCGAGGAGACGTTCTATGTCTCCGAAGAGACGTTGAGGACTGTTGCAATTAACTTCAAGGAAACGATTTTATTACATCAGACTAATTCTCTGAATCGTTCCAATTTTATCGGATGTCTCCGAAAAGACGTTGAGGACTGTTGCGATTAGGTTGACAAAGAAAACGATTTTATTACATCGGACGATATGGGACTAATTCTCTTCGGGCGCCTCGACGAAAGATCCTTGCAGCCGTACGATTACTGGCACAGAATCTTGACCGTTATATAGAAAGCCGCCATATGTACGGGCCGACCAAGGATTCGGATTTCAAAAGCCTCGATTGTTTTGCCGTTGATATAAGAGCATAGTGAAGTGCATGCACGTGCGAGGCAAGAGAGTTTGAAGACGGGTTGATTTTTTTGTTCATTTCTGGGGCGGTTTCTGTCCATTGAGCGCCTGCCAGTAAGGATCTCATACAGTACCACTCCAAAACTCCAAACATCGCTCTTAGCTGTAAGATGGCCTGTCTCAATGTAGTCTGGGGCTGCATACCCATAAGTTCCCATCACCTGATCACCCCACAAAATATCATGATGATAATTGGAAGCAGGTGCATAGAGAATATATATAAAGAAGAGAATGGTCATGCAGAAGGCAGCAGTTTGTGTATGATGGCATGCATTACAGTTTGAGATGAAAGATGTGCATTTTTTGTTAAGGCGACACATCTGCCGGTGTTCAGGTTTCAGCCCTTGTCCCTTTCCTTCATGAAACCAACTGAAAAAAATTCATGGATTGATAAATTTAGTTAAGAATTGAAAAGAGGAAAATATCATAGAATTAGCAACTGCACTGGGAACTTGTACCGTTAACTTTGATCAGTTATTCAGATGCATAATGAAATAGAAGATATCTGAAATAATATTATGCATTAATAAACTTGAATTGGCTCATGAAAAGTTGGTGATAGCAGCATTCTCGCAAATAATTGAAAGATTTTGCAAGATAGATACAAGGCCTTTCAAGTAGTTTATCATGCCAATCTCTATTTCAAATCAAAGATTAATATATGCATTACCTTGGAGTTGTATATTAAATTCACCTTATGTGACTGTACCCAAAATTTAATCCTTCATACAAGACCAACCCTATTACTTCAATTAAAACTTTAGGACAGAATCAACTATGTATTGTAAGAAAAGCATGTTGGAAATTAGATCTGAACCTTTTGGTGAAGACCATCATCATGTTGCCCAAGAATCATTCATATTTAATCATCAAGAATCCATAATCGATAAACGGAAGCATACCTAAATCCATATTGCTTAATTGCTCTCCAGAGTCCTGCGGTTGGCCTTCCAGATCAACATGTACTCCCAGAGAGCCCTTTAGAAATTTTCTCTATAAGTAGCGATCAATACCTTGTCAATGATACCATATTCAACTGCTTCACTAGGACTGAAATATTTTGGGCATCTGATATCTTTCTCAATCTGCCAAGGAGGTTTCCCTATATACCACGAGTAGAGAAACACCTGATAGAATACACGAGTCAAATGCAATGACTAGATTGAGATGCACTAACTTTTTTTAAGGATGTTATAAGAAGCAGTTCAATTTGGTAGACTCTCTCTGCTTTCATGGCCTGAGGTTTACTGATCAAGTTTACTGATGCTTCTGAACTATCTAGGTGGATGATAATTGTCCAAGGATCTCTACTACTACAAGAATTAAAATATATGACCTCATTCAGACCAGGGTCATTCCTAGAAAGCTAATCAAGTCATTTGTTTAGAAAATTTCGCATCTACAAAGTCTAATTGTGATTACCTGAAAGCTGCTACATTTACTCAAAAAGGAAGGGGGAAAAAATATAGAGCTAACCATATTGTGTAGGTCTTATGTGATAAACGGATTCATGATGCTATAATGATGTCATTCTACAGTACTGCTGCAAGAAGTTGGAAGATAGGATAAAAAGATAAAGATATCATCTCCTCCAACTCAATCCCTGGTTGGCAAGCAGATTGTTGGACTGTAATATTATATATAACCTTCCCTTGTCTTGCGTGGATGTTCATCCCCCTCGCACTGGCAAGTGTTCGTATTTGTATTCCAGAAGGAAAAAAATATTCAGCACCAAGATAAATCACAACCAACCCAGTCACCCATTGATTTTATCTTTTCTCCAGTGTAACCAGTTCACCAATCTGAGTTAGGAGGGAGGGCAATGGGAAAGACTAACTGGTTATCATAAATATTAGTCAAAATTCTTTTCAATGAAAATGCTACGTATGTTTCATATAAACTTAAGCACAAAATTTTGAAGTTCTAACATAAGCAACTGCAACAGTACACACATCAAAATAACAAAATGCAGTCAAATTTACCAATTCTGCCTTCACATTATTCAATGCTATTCTTCCTAGATCAGTATCTGTTGCTTGCCCATGATACCTAGCAGCAGGCTCCACATTGAAAACAGGATATTGTTGTCATGTTAAAATCTCAAAGAACATATTTAATATCTTAACAGGAAAAAGATTAGATGTATTTTCTACCACCGCTACCAGCAAGGAATGAGACCTATGCTTCAAAAGCAAATTAAAAGGCTTAAATTACTGATGAAGACTAAAAGTGGAGTTATACTTGCTTAATCATTATTGTAGATGATGGTAAAGCAGCACGGTTTCCTCTCGCACAAGCAGCCAAAAGTAAAGCAGCTTCTCCCCAAGCATTGCCAACACAAAGTGTGAAAACAGGTGGTTTAACATATCTATTCAGCGTAACAAAGCAAATCCCACGTGAGATTCAAAGTTCATAGTGATGAGAAACAATCAACTTTCAGAGAGTTAACAGGGACTTCCAGCATAGACTCGGGTATTTTGAGCGGGTGGCTTGCCAGCCTGGTACTAGAATCATACATAGCATGCCGCGTTGTTTGATTGCAATCATGGCACACACTGACATGATATATATACCATGCTTTATCATGCATGCCAACCGGCACGTCTTTCCATGACTCCTAGTGTAGCTGGAAAATAATGGCATGGAAACCTAGTGGAATTGCAAATGAACAACTGAAAACCATGCCCCAGAAATTCTAGGTCGTGAAGCTAGTTGACGCTGGTCCAACAGGTCATGCAATGCATGCAAATGCAAAGCATATAAGTACAGTCATGTTGGGCTTTGGGCCGTGGGCTTTCTGGAAGAGTGACATGTCATATTGTTTTATAGATCCTTAAATGTCATATATCACATCCAGGAAACATTGCTTAGAGCAACACTACAAGTTTTATGCACCAAAAACCATGAAGGTATGGTATAAGCTTGCATGTAATAAACAATGCTTTGGTTGTGAACAATTAAAACATCAATTTTGGCAAAGAAAATATACAAAGTTCAATAAATTTGTTTAATAAAGATAGTTTGGAATGAAATGATTGAACAATTCCAGAGACTCTTCCAAAGGTTAAAGAACACAGTCTCTTATTTCAACTACTTCTTGCTTCATGATAATGGGTCTATTGGGCCAAACCTTTCATCTATTTCAAGGAAATCAAAAAATTTCCAAGAAACACATCTGCATATTTATATACCTTCTCAAGCTTTTTGATGGGCCTTTTTTCCTCACACCATCTTGGTATTAAGTCTGCATGGCAAATACGAAAAACAAGATACCATCTTGGTATTCGGCCTCTTCCACTCATGTCTGCATATTCATATACTTTCTTCTTAAGCCTTTAAGGGCTTATCATATTTGTTTATCATCAATTATTAGACTCCCTAGGGTTGTCCTGCATCACATATCATGAAAATATAACCATAAAGGCAAGCAGCTGACCTCATAATATCATGAATTGCAAAAGCTTCAGTTTCATAGCCCAATTTTTTACCACCCTAAAACAAAAATAACTTATCATCAGAAGTTTGCAGCATTAAACCCAGGAAACATAGGATATATGATGCAAATATAAGGAAATAATTGCCACCAGATAAATTTTGAAGAAAAAATACATGAATTATTGGCTCCAGGGTACTGCTTTGGAAATAGATGGGCCAACACCAACACAACAGCCGCCATAACCATCACGCACACACAAATCCTCAACTGTCACAGGCATGCACATATATGGTACATAGCATATACACTTTAAGATACGTATATAGACTTCCAAATGTTTATACACAATATCTTCTTTTGTCCTTCTTCTATATATCTGACTATGGATGTCAATGAGAGATTGAGGCTTATTAGATTGGAACCCAGAGTTATTAAAATGTTCTAAAAAAATATTTTTTTTGATCAAAGCATTAAACAAGCAACCCAAAAGGTTTTCAGCATAATCTTAGAAAATTAGGTCACCATCAAGTTGTTTCTTTTCTTTTTTCTTTTTTCTATTCATTGAAAATCCTCCAGAAAATTGGACAACCAAATCAGCAATTTATGCTATTTGAGAATATATTTTATTAATTTAGATATTTTTTAAATTATTTCAGGTTTCCATATCTTCTAAGAGTTCTTAATTGTAACGAATACTCTTACAATGAAAACTGTACCGGCAGTGAGCAATGACAAAATCTTGGACTTTTGTAAATAGCATAAAACTGAATATATAAGCAAAAGGGTGGGACAAAAAGTTGATCGACTTTATACAAATCAGTCACCATAAGGCATCAACTATAGTATAACCCCAAAGAAGAGAAGCTATACAGAAAAAAATGCTGGGTGAAATTCATCATAAATATTCGTCATAAACATTCAAGCATAGGAATAAATTTTCCTTAGCTACAGTTTCTTTTTTTTTAAAAAAAAAATCTACCTTGAAAAGGCTAAGAATTATTCTTAAATGCTTGTTTAGTTAAGATGAATGGAATATGTGAAAAAGGATTTAGCAATGCTGACAGTAACATCATGACACCAGAGGTTTCCCCTCATAGCATCTATTTGTGAATAAGGATTCACAAAACTAAACTCAAAGACTTCGCACAAGGTTTGATGGTTACAATTATGACCATAAGCTTACCTAGGCAACAGATAGCCTGATTCCACTAGTAGAAAAAACATTTTTAGCGACCGCCACAGGCGGTCGCTAAAAGTTAAAAAGCAGTCGCTAATAGTTTTTAGCGACCGCTTAGCGACCGCCACATGCTGGCCGCCAGAAACTCGTCGCTAAAGACTTTTAGCGACCGCCAATGGCGGTCGCTATAGTTTTAGCAACCGCTTGGGGGGGGTAGAATTTTACTATTAGCGATCGCCTGAAGGCCTTTAGCGGCCGCCTAGGCGGTCGCTAATACTATATATTTTTTATTTTTTATTTGCTATTTTTGACTATTAGCGACTGCTTAAACCCCTTTAGCGATCGCCTAGACGGTCGCTAATACTATATATTTTTTATTTTTTTATTTGCTATTTTCTGACTATTAGCGACCGCCTAGGCGGTCGCTAATACTATATATTTTTTATTTTTTTATTTGCTATTTTCTGACTATTAGCGATCGCTGAACCCCTTTAGCGACCGCCTAGGCGGTCGCTAATACTATATATTTTTTATTTTTTTATTTTTTATTTTCTAACTATTAGCGACCGCCTGGAGGCCTTTAGCGACCGCCTAGGCGATCGCTAATACTATATATTTTTAATTTTTTTATTTTTTATTTTCTGACTATTAGCGACTGCCTGAATGCCTTTAGCGACCGCCTAGGCAGTCGCTAATACTGTATATTTTTTATTTTTTTATTTTTTATTTTCTGACTATTAGCGATCGCCTGAAGGCCTTTAGCGACCGCCTAGGCGGTCGCTAATACTATATATTTTTTATTTTTTTATTTTCTATTTTCTGTTCTGAAGGAGCAAAGGCGACGTCCTTTTAAGCCATTTGCGACCGCCTAGGCGGTCGCTAATACTAGATTTTGTTATTTTTCTAATTCGTTTTGTTTTTGGTTATTGGATTTTTTTTTGTTTGGGTACCTGTACCTATTTTACAAAATTATATAAACTAAATATTAAAATTAAATTGTACACACACAATAAAAGTATAAACTAATAAAAAAACAATTTATCTATATTAATAAATCTGCAACGTCTTTGATTTACAATCAAAAAAAAAAAAGATCTAATACAATTTTCACAAAAAAAACATAAAGAAAACAGTTGTCCCAATGCAGCACCAGTCAATCAACCTGAAACAAAAAATTAAATTTATTAGTCAATAAAATATAAATATAATTAAAGAAGAACAAATTGCAATTATCTTCACAAAGGCATTTCCAAGAAACAAGTTTCAGCATTTTAGAGAGCTACTTGGAGTTCAAGAACAGCATATTAAGGAGAAGAATGTTGATATGTAATATGCTTTTGAAGCAATTTTTTATTAGTTTAATTCTAAGTTTATCTATGCATTTGTGTTAATTAAGAGAAGTCAAAGAGTCCTTTGTAGTCCCAAGTAAATAGCTGTAGTTAAGTTACATTGGAAATGCCCTTTATCAATGTACTATACCAAGAAAAAAATAAAATGAAAATAGTAAGTGACCTCTTCATCTTCAGAAAATTTCTGGTTAACAAAATTGAAGGTTGCTAGTACCTTCTAAGTTTTAACATGTCGGTAAGTTGTTTCAGTATCGTTTACATTTTACAAATCATATGCAACAAAACAAAGCTCATCATACTATAATTCTAAAGGCTTATTAATGGAACCCTAGCATAATGTCAGGTCCAATTCACCTACATACTAGGACATAAATTTCCATTCCAATCAATGCCCTCAATCTATGGCTGGCATATAGATCTGATTGTACATGTTTAGTTTCAGGGATGCTTTAAATTTAATCTGATGACCAAAAACAAAAATTTATCCACAATACAGTGTTCACTGAGCTACCCAATCTATAATTTTTTTGTCCACACATTTATGAGGATGGCATGGAAATAAGTGTCATAATTTTTTCTTTTGTGATTAAAACCTTCCGCCCTAATTGCATAAGCTTGATTGTATAACAAACAAGATAGGTTTCTGCACCCAGCAGCTTGCTTTATAGACTAAACTTGCCTTAGTTAGGCATTTGGCACCAATACAAAGGGTTGGCATCAAGTTGATAACTGGTAGCAATGACTTTGCAAACTTTTATGAGACATGCCTTGATCTGAATTGCCAATCATAGGAATGGGAAAGGATTTGTTGGTTGAGGTGTTAACACAATTGTTCTAGTTTCATCAAAGTAATAGGTAACAAGCAAGAGGATACAAAACCAACACCAATACCATCTCAAACATTGAGAGTACACAATCTTGAGGATTTTCTTGTACATCCCAATTTGCATACAAGGCAACCTTATTCAGTACTAAAATCAAATGCTCAACCGACTGCATAAAACATTCAGCTTAACAAAGAAGCAACTCCTACATCATTTCCCCTACATGAAGCAGCAATTTAACATATCGAAACATGAAGATTGCTTTTTTCTCTCTCTTTTTTCAACACATGTGAACCAACCTAACTCTCAGAAGAAAAATTTAATAGCTTAAAACTTGAAAATATGATCTAATAGTTGATATGATATTCATCAATTTTAGTAAGCCTCCTTCCTGACATCAATACTTTGCAAATACAATAAGCCCCTACGGTTTGTTATTCACGGAAAGTGTATTATACTTCTAAAACAAAAGAAAACAAGGTTGCAGTCATCTCATCCATATAATGAACTTACGCTTCGAATGCAACTTAAGCATATCTTCCCTTTAAATGCTTCAACTATTTAAGTAATATCAAAAAGCAAGAGACTACAGATCATGAATCAGAAGAGAAATTCAACATTCCAGAGAATATTATGACTACTAACCAAGCAACTTCCTCCAATGGTTGCAACAACTTCATATCTAGTTGTAAACCTAGAATTTGTGTGCTTCTGAGAGGACTCAGCCTCAACCAAGTTTTGATATAATTTGTGGGTAAGTGAACTTAAGGACTTTTGAACACACTCTCATGTCTCCCAATTTGCAGTTCTAATTGTCTCTAAATATAGAATTATTAAGCTAATACTCAACTCATGGCACAATGGTTTCTTGAAAGATTATTAAAATTTTGCATTACCTACAGCACAGAAAGTAGTACTTTCACAAACATATAGGACCGCAAACAAATTTTATCTTTACATGAAAAAGAGTTGTCAAAAGAAAAAAATAGGATTACAGATCAGGATTATCCAACAGAAGGTCCATTTCTCATCTTCATATAATTGCAAATTTTTCCTGACAGTGTATGAATATTAATTTCCCTTTTTGGTAGAATGTTCGGTAGCAGTAAGGGGAAGAAAAATTGTAGATATAATGGCAGTTTTGGCAATTCATTGCAATCAAATCCAACCAGTAGTAGTTGGTCCATCTTACATAAGCTGCTACTTATGTTTACCCAGGAAGAAAGGAGGCAACATGTGTTCTAGCATTGATTTATCATAACTGATCTTTCAGCATATTCATCAACAAATCATATGAAAAGCTAATACGTCATAATCTTAAACCATACTAAAGACATATACAACTTATCTAAATTCACAAGTAGCATATAAATTCTCTAAACTAGTAAAGTAATTGTTGGAATGGTAAACAGCAACTAAACAAAGTTAACCAGCACGATGGGTCATCATGCTCAAGAAATCAATGTACTTGCTTCATGATTATCATTACATTTTTTTATTCATCATCCAAAGAAAACATTTGCAGCATAAAACAACTACAGAAATAGTGAGAAAAATTGATGCTACTGGATCAAGCATATTCATAAACTCATACCCGATTCTGTTCATTTGAGCCTACTGGATCAAGCATGCCCTCACCAACTGACTCATGTCTCGCCTGGTGACCACTGCCAGCGTCTGGGGCCTACAATATTACAGTATATAATTAACAACAGAAATAAATAATATATATTTTAAAAGTAATTAAATTAAATTTTAATACAAATGTCTTCAATTATGAACCTGAGTATGAATCGGTGGATCTGAATCATCAGCTATAGGGACACCACTCTGAGCTAGTCGATGATGTAGCTCCGCCTTAAATGCCTGCACCTACTCCTGTACCTGAGCCTACACCTCGGCCTGCATCGCAACCTACCTGAAGAACCTCGACACGCGCATCCATCTGCTGGTGAAGAGACTGGATCAGCTCAGCCACCTCGTCAGTTCGCATGCGTGAGCCCTGGGATGACTCCACTCGCATGATAGTCGAACGTGGTATGCCCGTGCCGTATGTAAGTGTGTATCCGTGCCCATCCTGGCCTATGATGGTGTGGAATATCTCATCCTGCCTAGCAACTACCTGTCGCTCCTCCTCTGGCAGCTCAGCCAATCGAGCCTCAAACTGGGCCTGTGTGCAAGAAAGCAACCAAATTAGAATAGCAATTCAATAAATCTCATAATAGGTTAAAAAAAGTATTGCATAAAGGTAAATACTTACTACAAGAGCTGCAACCTCAGGATGGTCGAGACTGCGACTCGCCATCCATACAGACATCCGGTCGGTGGGTGCACCCCGCTCACGTAACTGTCGAAGGATAAATCATGTCATCTATATATATGAATACACACTACGTTAACAATCAAAATACGTATGGTCTAACGTGACAGTTTACCTCGTGCCAGATCTGAGTAACGTGTCGAGTCCCAAGCTTGTGAGTAGGGCCCTGCATCGAGCGATTTTGAGAATTTTGCTCTGCCTCTTCCTGCATTCATTTTGGGTCGTGTTTATAAATTTACACCGAATGTTTCATATGAATTTAACAAAAAATAGGTTGAACTACTCACCCTTGCCTTCTCACTCGACCAATACCGGACCAACTCAGGCCACTGTGCGGGGAGAATGCCCCTTGGGACTCGCTGAAGAAGGTCTGGGTCGTCCACATTCTTCTCCCAATGCTCTTTCTTTACCTTGTTCTTGTGGTCTTTCCATAACTTTCGACACTTTGCCAAGCAAACTGGACGAAAATCATCAGGACATGACCTCAAATTGTCCTGCGTAGGACAAGAAATTTTAGTAGTCAAGGTGTACTAAATTGACACATCGTATAATAACGTTGAAGCTAAGATAGAACTCAGCGGCTTACCTTAACCTCCCCCCAGAGTCGATCTATCGTATCCTGAGGAAAAGCAGTCCAATCAAGCATAGTCAGGGGAAATCTATGTGGGTCTCGAACCATATGCCCCAACTGGCTGATAAAGGGGCGAGCCCTTCTCCAACTGGATGAAATGTGTCGTCAAATTGCACATCATAACGGGTACCAGCATTCCATGAAGGAATCCCTCTAGCTGGGCCCCTACCCCTACTGGAAGATGAACTCGTCGTAGTAGAAGCTATAAACAATAAACTTATTAGTTAAATAAAACTAAAATTATTTTATATAATTGTTAAACATAAAAATGAAATTATACCAGTATGTGTGGAGGTCGATGCACCAACTGTAGATGGAGAAGGCCCTACTGGCATGGACTGGGAAGATCTAAATCGTGCCGGTGCAGGTGTCTGTGGATCATGGTCCGTAGGCATCCGTCGACTAGGGTCCCTCGTCGGCGAACGAGCCTGGCTATGATGTAAAAACTCGTCCATCGTGTGTGGACGCTCTCTCCTCTTACGTCCGGACATATCTTTTTAACGTATCATAAGATAAATAAATTGCAAGTAATAACTAAAACCATTCGTAAACAAAAAGTCAAACATATTCTTAAGCAAAATTGAGAAGAAAAAAAGGAGAACAGTTCACTGGTCATGCAAGTCGATAGTATCTCCTTCAACGGTCTCTCTAACCCAGTTGACATCCTCATCACGTTGAAATATTACATTTTGGTCAAGAACTTGCTGAGCAAATGCATCAATATCTGGCTCATTATCTTCAATTTGATACACCCCCCTCCTTGACATTTTAACTGCAACTTGCCAGTTAGGATCCATGGGATCCATAACATAGTAAACTTGCTCAGCTTGCCTGGCCAATATGTATGGTTCATTACTTACTCGCTCATCTCGATATAACAAATTGTTGAAATTTACCAACGTAAATTGATACTTGTCAACTTTAGTCCCACGGATTGGATCGACCCAGTCACACTTGAATAACAAAAATTTTAATCCGTGACTGTATATAACTTCAATGATATCTTTCAACTGGCCATAATAATAACCTGCATCGACAGAAGGACTCCCTAGACCACTATTTTGTGTTGCTCGTTTCTCATCTACTTCTTTGACGCGAAATCGATACCCATTGACATCACAAGTTGTGTAACGTCGTGCCGTTATAAACGGACCATCAGCCAGTTGGTTCATTTCATCAGTCAAAGTACCTTCACTCGCTCGTCGTAAATTGTACACCTACAGAATTAAAGTAATCATTGAATAAAGCTACGTAAAACTAATATGATAAGAACAAATTGAAGCACATACAACCATATGTACACATACAACCATATCTATACATACATAATTCTTGAACCAATCGTGAAATGATTGAAAATGGGACTGCTGAATTTGATTATCTGTCGCACGAGGCATGTCCCGTTTGAGCTCATCAATGTGTGTCCTATAATGCAAAACAACATGTGTTAATGACAAGCTTGATTGAGTTAGACATAACATGAATAAGTTAAATATATGAATGAGCATTCACTTACTGAATCAACGCCACAACTGATGGAGTGTTAAACAACACGTATCGATGAGCTTGAATCCAGTCGATGTTATCTAGATCAAATGCTGTTCCCTCCCCAATAGGACCATCATTAATCCGCAAGGGCCTATCAAGTTTGGTTTCAACATCATTAAGATATGCAGCACAAAAATTAGTACACTCTTCCATTAAATAACCCTTGGCTATTGATGCCTCTGGATGAGCTCTGTTACGCACATACCTTTTTAACGTATTCAGGTACCTCTCAATAGGATACATCCACCGAAATTGGACAGGGCCACCAAGCAATGCTTCACCTGTTAAATGTATGGTCAAGTGAACCATTACATCGAAGAATGAAGGTGGAAAGAGTTTCTCCATATGACACAGTGTTAGCGCAATCCTATCCTGGAGACTTTTCAAATCATTTGTGCGATGGACTCTTGAACACAGTTGTCTGAAGAAGTTACTCACCTCAATCAAGGGCTCAACAACATTCTTAGGTAAACAATTTCGGATTGCAATAGGAATTAATTGTTGAATGAGAATGTGATTGTCATGACTCTTCAAACCTTGTAAAGTCCTTTCTTTCATATTCACACGCTTAGAAATATTAGAACAATAGCCGTCAGGCACCTTGACCCCTTTCAAAATGGAAAGAAATGCCTCCTTCTCATCTTTACTCATCGTGTACTGTGCAGGAGGCATGTATGCCTTGTTAGACTCTGTCATCTGTAAGTGTAGTGGTTTCCGCAAGCCCATTTCCTGCAAATCACGATGTGTATTGGCACTATCTTTGGACTTTCCCTTAACACCGAGAAGGGTCCATAATATATTATCACACACATTTTTCTCAATGTGCATAACATCCAAGTTGTGCCTCAGTAAATTGTCTTTCCAATACGGTAACTCGTAAAAAATACTTTTCTTCTTCCAGTTATGACTTCGCCTTCTGTTCGCACCAGGAATAGCAGGCAATGGAGGGGCTAATAGATCTTGGAAATCATATACTGTGCGTATTTGCTCTTGTTCAAGTTGTGATAACAAATCAACCCCAGTCATTATTTGTGGTGTTGGACCATATTCTCGAGTGCCATCGAATGACACTTTATCCCTTCTGAACCTATGCAATGGAGGTAAAAAACGTCTGTGACCTGTGTAAGCCCACTTTTTGCCATGTTTTAGCCAGGTTGACTTTTTACTCTGATTGCAACAAGGACAGGCAAATTCCCCTTTCGTGCTCCAACCTGAAAAATTCGCATATGCCGGGAAGTCATTGATTGTCCATAATAATGCAGCGCGAAGTTTGAACATTTCATTTCCTTCATAATCAAAAGTCATCACACCTTCGGCCCATAATTCATTCAACTCGTCAATTAAAGGCTGCATATACACGTCAATTTTATCCCAGGGCCCCTTGGTCCGTCAATAAGAGTGGATAGGATCAGAAAAGGTTGCTTCATACATAACCAAGGAGGAAGATTGTACGGAACCAACAACACTGGCCATGTACTATGAGTTGCCCCGGTCATAGACCTGAAGGGGCTAAAACCATCTGCAGCCAACCCAAGCCGCACACTACGACTATCCAAGGCAAAGTCTGGGTGTTTCTTGTCAAATCCTTCCATGCCGGGGAGTCCACTGGGTGGGTTAACTTTTCATCCTCCCTACCATGCTCTGCATGCCATCGCATCAATTTAGAAATTTTAGATGACATAAAAAGCCTCTTTAGCCTTTGCTTGAGTGGAAAATATCGCACTTGCTTTACAGCGACAAGCTTCCACGATTCGAAACACTTCGCGAATTACTCTGACGATTCTGACCAACCCCATCGTCCTTCCACCTTGAAGTTTTACACACAATACACGTATCGAGGTCGGCATTCTCATTTCTAAACAACATACAATTGTTTGGGCATGCATCGAAAGTCTCATATGTGAAGCCTAAGTTTTCAGTTAACTTGCGAGCATGGTAGTAGGACTCAACTAGCTTTGCACCGAATGGAAGCACTTTGGGCAATAGCTGGAGCAGCATGTCGAAGGACGTGTCCGTCCACTGATTCAAAGCCTTCAAGTGTAACAACTCGACAATAAAAGATAATTTACTGAAATTCGTACATCCAGGATACAATTCGGTCTGCGCATCATCCAGAATTTCAAAATACCTTAATGCTTCTTCTCTACACCCGAGCGAGGATTACTCCCACCCACCCTATCAGTCTCACAGCAACTGTCTTCGGGTGCTAACCCGCATGCAATATCATTTAGCATCACGATCATCGGATCAACTATCGTAACATCGACCTCCATCTCAACTCTTTCCTCTCTGCAATAAGGAACATAATCTTCCCCATGTCTAGTCCAATTCTTGTAATTCTTCAAAAACCCATTTAGAATCAAATGCTCTCGTACAATATCTCGTGTATAGTAATAACGGTTCGCACATTTTCTACAGGGACAACTGATGTGCTCACTATCAAATCCATTGGTGAAGGCAATGAACTGCTTAATCCCTCTATATATTCCATAGACGTCCTATTTGGCAAATCAATCCAACTCTTATCCATGTCGCTAAGTATTTCTGTGAAAGTATGAATAACTTGCTAGGCAATGCACGGACAAATAACTTGCTAGGCAATGCACGGACAAATAAATTAAAAAAAATGAAGATTAGTTTAAAGAAAAAAGAGCAAAACTTTCACCGGTTAAAGTCTGCCTCACTAGCTTCACTTGACCTCCTATGTTCTGAAAAAAGAGGGATTAAATTTAAAATTAAAATCAACAAAATTAAATTCAAAATTAAATTCCACTTGCATATCTAAATATTTCCTGCCCTATCCCTGTACAAAGTGTCTTCAATTCCCTTGATAGGAAAAAAGATAAAGACAGCTACAACATCTATCAGACATTGGAAAACATAAATTTATCCCATCCACAAAACAAGTAATCTTTCATTTACTTTTGCTTGACTTTGATGTATATTAACCTACAAAGAAAATTGGTAATTATAAAATCATGGATCTGCATAATACCTAAAACAGCATGACGTTGATCCAGAGCAAATTACTACATTTAATTTAATTCAAATGTTGAGCACATATGAAGTATGCAATGTCAATACTATGGTGTATTTAACAACACCAAGGAAACAAATAATTTCAGCGATTTGTAGTTGGCAACTTGTCACATGGTGTTTACCATCTTGCTAGATACTAGTTAGGAAAGGGAAAATATAGAGACTCACCCTCACCCTAAAGATTATAAGCCTTGTTACACTAATACTCTAAGCAAACAAGGAGACAGAGTTTATCATCATGAACTAATATTAGTTTATCATCATGAACTAATATCTACTACAGTTATTCTTTTTTTTTTATTTTTCTATACATTGTTGAAACTTATCTATTGAACACACTTGAACCTCTTCCATTAAAATACAATGGAACTTCAGAACATGTAATGCAAGAATCTTCCCTCAAAACGGTTCTAAATTACAAGTACAATATTCTAAGATGAAAAAAAATGTGAACATGAAATTTCTACCATTCGTCATAGCTTTTATACAGGCCAAAAATGGTAACTTTAGCAAACAAAATTGTCAAATCTATGATTTCATAAAGCTTTCTTTTTAACTGATGTGCAGAGGGTATTACAATGATACTCAAGCAACAAAAAGATAGATGATAATAAAGCACTCGAACCATTGTGATAGGGCAATCAAAATCATACAAATTGCAGTGTTCATAGAAGAATGAAAGGAAACTGAGACTTGCATCAACTGATTCAGACCACAACATGACTACCATAAAAGAGTTAAAGTACCCAACTAGCAGAAAAGGTAACAGAAACCAGCCAGTCTTTCAAATACCCAAACAAAACATTAGGTGATGCCAAATATAAAAAATAATGTAAAAAGACAAACTGAATCCAGAATCCTTTTAAAATGATGGAGAATAATAAGAAGAAACAGAAAAGGATGGATAAACAAGTTTAAAGAGAACACTACAGTATAACTGAGAGAATTCTGAAACAAAATCAAATCTCAATAAGCATATCGGAGATCTTGTGAAGGAAAAACATGTTAAACAGAAAGAGATAGATAAACATGCCTAGAGATCAGTACAGGATAATTGGGAGAATTGAAACAAAATCAAATATCATTAAGAATAACAGAGAGATCTAGTAAGGAAAAGAAAAGCACATTAACAGAATAGTGCAAAGAAATGCTAACAGGTTAGTGTAACAGAATGCATCAAACTGTGAATTAAGTGGTGGGAGCTACCAGACCACAAGATGCTTCGTTGCTGTGTGAAAGGCTATGTTTAAAGGATGTAGAGCCACAGACAGGAGATTTAGATTGCATGAGGAAACCAGTAAGCGAAGCAACAATGTCAGTGCATTAAAACCATTTGGTTCAAGAAACCAAATTACAACGAAAAAATGAACGGATTCGCTGAATCCTATTAATTCCATCCGTATCCATACACCAAAAAGGGTTTAGATTCACGGAACCGATGGATATTACTACTTTCCCCATAAGAATCGCATGAAGAATAGCAGCCATACAGACCATGTCTTATATTCAAATAAAAGATGACAACTCTCTTAAAATAGCAAACTCAGAAATTGAAAACTAAAGAAAATACGAATAAAAAATTTCTATTCATGAGAAGGAGGAGATGAATCACATCAAAAGCGTGTGCAAAAGACCAGATTAATGATTTGCCAAAATTCTTTTGCTTTTCAAAAATAACACAAACCAAACAACTCGTGAGATTTGGAGCACAAAGAAAAGGAGAAAAATGATGAAAACTTGAAAGAAATTGGATTTTGCCCACCAAGAATAAGGAAAAATCCAAAATCCTGTGGCTACAGAGCATTCCACGGGGGGAAAAAAAAATCAGCCTTCAAGAAAAAGAGAATAAAAAATTAGGGATCTTACCTTTCGGAGGAAGAGCGTTGCGAGAAGAAAGTGGGTGGAAGCCTAAAATCCTTGCCACGGGGAGTTTTAAAGGTGGCGGGGGAGGGTTCCGGCGTCCGAGGGTTGACGGCGGAGAGGAGCTCGCTGGGGTCGACGGAGTCTCAGATTTGCGGCGTGGGAGCGAGGGTTTCAATTAGGGCATCGACGGAATCCAGCTGATGAGTTAATAATAATCCGCTAAAAGTGCCTTCCGCGACCGCCCTAAAGCGGTCGCCCGATTTTTCCCAATTTTTTCCTATTTTCCGCGACCGCCTTTAGCGACCGCCCTCAAGCGGTCGCTAAAGGTGCCTTCCGCGACCGCCCTCAAGCGGTCGCCCGATTTTCCCTATTTTTTTCCCGATTTTTTCCTATTTTCCGTGACTGCCTTCAGCGACTGCCCTCAAGCGGTCACTAAAGGTACCTTCCGCGACTGCCCTCAAGCGGTCGCCCGATTTTTCCCTATTTTTTGCGATCGTCTTAGCGACCGCCCTCAAGCGGTCGCTAAAGGTTCCTTCTGCGACCGCCTCAAGCGGTCGCTCGATTTTTTTTTGCGCCAAAACTCCGGCCTCTAGTAGTGGTATTGGTAGCGGTGGGATTGTCATGTTCGCCCTCTTTTGATGGCAGGTCGGGCACTCCTGGCAGGGCATTACTTGAGCTGATGGTGGTGGGTGAGTCCGCTCTCTGGATTGGCCGGCAGCGTTGCCAATCGGGAGGGAGACTCGGGAGAGGGTGAGGTACTTCTCGCAGTGGAAGCAGCTATGGCAACCGCAAGCGGCACATCTCTCGATGTCTCTCTCGCTGGGCATAAATTCTTGGCAACCATCGTAGTTGAAGCCTCCGCGATCGGCGGCATGGTTCCTCCTGCACCTGCCATACCCCGGCACTTCCGGGCAGGGCGTTACTTGAGCTGCTGCTGGTGGGTGAGTCCGCTCTCTGGATTGGCCGGCAGCGTTGCCAATCGGGAGGGAGAATCGGTAGAGGGCGAGGTACTTCTCGCAGTGGAAGCAGCTATGGCAACCGCAAGCGGCACATCTCTCGATGTCTCTCTCGCTGGGCATAAATTCTTGGCAACCATCGTAGTTGAAGCCTCCGCGATCGGCGGCATGGTTCCTCCTGCACCTGCCATAACCCTGCATCTCTCACAGAATGTGCCCTTCCTGTTGAAGTCTGAGCCAGATGGGAGGAACCGGCAGTCTTTTATAGGCAACGTAAAAGATTCCCTAATAATTATGCAAATATTTCATATATCTTATGTTGTGCATATATATCCAAAAGATAACCTCCAGCGTGTGGTGAAAGAAAGTATGAATTTATTTACTAGGAATCTTTCGCCAAATCCATTGGATCAGACCATGCATGTTTTCCTTTCACTGCGATCCAATATCTGCCCACAGAATGTCATGGAATGGGTTTTGGTGACCGGGCAGTATCATTCTAATTTGGTTAAAATGCGTGGTCATGATGGTTTCTTTTCAGAAATAATTAACTACTTTTAAGGCCCGAGCATTCAATACCACTTGTTTTAAGTATGATTTTGATAACTATCGTAATGGGTGGTAACCAAATTTTGTAAATTCTGTCCTAGCGCACAAAGGTGGGAAAAAAATCTACTACAAGAATTTTTTAAATTAGCGATACCAAAATGGGATCGCTAAATCTAAAAAATTCATGGCTAATTCAATTAGCAACGCAATAGTGATGTCGAAAATTTTATCATTAAAATGATCATCGTAGCAAAAATTAGCGACGCCAAGAATTTTCATCGCTAATTAGTGACTATTTTAGCGATGCCAGTACTGGCATCGCTACTTAGCGGGGCATGATTAGCGATACCAGTTAATCAAGATTAGCAATGCCATGAGGCGTCGCTAATTAGAGATGCGCTAATCTTCGATGCAAAGATTAGCCATGCCAATAAGGAGTCGTTAATTTTTTTTATAAAAATTTGTAAATTTTATTTTATTAATTTTAATTAACCTGCTTAAATAATATTCAATTTTAATAAAAAATACATTCATGGATAGAATATTTCATTAAAAATAGAAATAGAATATCAAAAATTAATATATTAATAATAGAAACCAGTACCATACAAATATAAAAAAAGTATTACATCATAAAATATAATATAATGTTAAAATATAAATATCGATCAAATAGAGGGAGGGTCATTTGGAGTTGGAGGTGGAGCAAAAGACTGCGTGAGACATACGCATGACCAATTATCGAATCTTCTCTAACTGCTGCTCATAATGAATGCGCTCTTCTCGCTATTTCCATTAGATATCCGTGATCTCCATAATCATCTCTAATCTCACACGTTCCGCAATAGAACGCTCAATTGCTCGTAATCGTCGATGCCACCCTGACTGAAAGAAAAGGAACTACATCGGGGAAGAATGCAGAATCTTTGGCACTCAGACCATAAACTCGACAATCGTTTGGCTATGCACCAATAGCCTCTAAGAAGATGCGGCCACTCTCCTGCGGTGAAGGATCGAGCGTGGACCCTCCCTCCTCTAATGGTTGCATAGTCTGTGATAATAGTTCATCCATATGTGTCTGCAAGAAATACATATCATGCAACTCATATTGGAGGAAATATATCAATAAACACATCATGTTTTCAATGATTTACTTACTCTGATGCACTAGGAGCGACTGTTGACTTAAGATCAATCTATTCTCAGATGGGTCGCCTTGAACAACTGTCAGTGCCCTGAATCGGCGCCTTCCTTCAGCCTATGAAAAACAACGTTTGAAATTTGTAGTTATGCTAATTTTAAAAAACGTATCATTAATAAGTATACATAACTAATAAATTTATATACTTACAAGACGATATCGATGCTCCTCAATCAAAATGGATCTCGCTATGGCAGGAGAGATCAGTGCTCGGACCACCTTTCTTGGATCGACAGTTTGAGCTAGCTTTGGCCGACCTCCTCTGCTACTGGGGATCCGCCCGATACTATAGTCAGCCATTTCATATAAAATCGAAGATATGAGTGGGGCGTTTCAATGCCCTCCTCCAGTAGCATAAATTATCAGAGTATCGGGGCAAGCAAGTGAAGTCCAAGCTATTTTAACTGAAGGAGTGAGGGCTAGATCCCGCTCAAATTCTTTTTGTAAGCAGAATAATTGTGAATATGCATATTGTAATAAATAAATAATACAGACAAATGTTGATAATATGACATTATAAATGCATAAATAATATCATGCAAATATAAAATACATACCCAAAACTCTATCCAGTAGAACTCCCTTACCTCCTCACTAAGGCACTCCCAACAATAGCCCTCTGGGTCTGCACGCCTCTTAAATATATCGGTGATGTGCTTTGAGACAATATGTCTCTCTACAAATTTATGCAAGTATAGTAAAGCATAAGATATAATTTAATACCATAGCAATTGTATGAATAAATTTAAATGATGATAGAAATACAGTCAGTGGCCATCAATCAATAGAAGCCTCCTCCTTTCGGTGAAGGAAGAATTGTTGCTCGATGATGACCCAGCAGATGATCCTGGCATTTTCTTAGCAGATGTCTCTCGGACATGGTGCCTCTATCTAGAGGAGCTATCATGTGCTGCATCAGAAGAGTCATCGCTTGTGCCAGCAGACTGCCTCCAAGCTATGAATCATCCACGACCCCTTATAGTGTTGTATATATAATAGAATTAGAATGAATCTAAAAAAGCATGAAACAAAAATTTTATTTTCAAATTATAATCAGAGGTATATGTTTACAGATATAGCAACCCAAGCGGGAGGATGAATTGAGTTATTTAAAAATTAATTAGCAAGTATGTGCACTTTAAAAATTTTATAAATAAATTAATAACGTGTAGTGAAGTGATGTGACTATATGCAAGAAACATAGCAAAGAGATCAATCAAACACAAGAGATTTATAGTAGTTCGGTGCCAACCCTAGCACCTACATTCACTTCTCAAGAATCTCTTGGAAATTTCACTAACACCACTAGTCGACTTGGCTAGCAAACTTGTTTATGGGCACAAGCGAGCCTTACACCTAGCCTTCCGGACTAGTCTTCTTATTTACGGGTATAAGGGGACCTTACACTAGCCTTCCGGGCTAGCACTTGTTTTCGAGTATAAGCAAGCCTTACAAAATCATACACGGGTAGACCTCTATCCTTACAAGTTTCACAACTGTAAAACACAATCTCAAAGCAGAAGAATTAGCGGCACCAGTTAATCAAGATTAGCGATGCCATGAGGCATCGCTAATCAAGCATCGCTAATAGTGACACCATAATGTGTCGCTAATTAGTTATGCACGAAGGCATCGCTAATTAGCAATGTGATAAGTTTATTCATTATCCTAATTTAATCATTAAAATAAATATTAAATACTTTAAATGTATAAAGAATTGATACTTTTTATGGATGTTTACAGAAAAAGAACCTATAGATAAAAAGAGCTCAATTTTTGGAGTCCAACGATGCACATGCACTCAAATCAGGTCTTTGTTTGCACAAAAAGGAAGAAAGATGATTTCGCATGATTTTTGATGCAAACTAAGGCATGTGATGTTGAACGGATGGCTGAGAAATTTTTTCATGATATCTGAACAATCTTGAGCCTGATTGACTCCAACTTTGACTAGGAAGAAGCCCTAAACAAGCTCTAAAAGGAGGACCTTAGGCATCTCTCAAGGGAGAGAAGTTTTCTCCAAAGTTTTTTTTTTCATTTTTCTTTTATTTAGATCATTGTATATAGGCTTATGAGAGAAAAATTATGGAGAGAATGCTGGCGGCAGTAATGCGTCACTAGATTCCTTCAACTTGGGATGATGATGAAGCCTGTAACTAGGTTTCATCTTTCTTTTTGTTCTTAATTACTATGCAATAAAAATCATGCTTTTCTTCCTTATATCTTTTGAGTTATTTTTTTGATCATGGTTTTGATCTGGCATACACGGCTTATACCCTTTATCGACGTGCCATATCTAAGGATACGGTATGTGCCTAAGAGAGATAGATCATAGTATGGTAGTTTAGACCTCTAATTTTATAAATAATTAGATAGTTTATACTCTAAATGGACGTGCCATGATCTTCTGATACAGCCCATGCCTGACAAGAGATAAATTATTCTAATCCTAAATTTGTAAAAATTATTGTTATTGCAATATAAAAAAAAAAGATAAAACCTGTGTGCATGGTGGATTTGGATTCATGTGTTGCTTCTCTTAATTTATTAATTAATTAGTTGTTATCTTTTAAAACCACTATTCTAAATATAATCCTCTATAAATAATTTTCTTTTATTTCTTTTTATGAAATAATTGCTCTTAATTCCTGAGGATACAATCCTGATTCACCACTAGCTATAGTAGTGAGTAGGATTTATTTTTGAGCACCAACGACAGCGATCAAATTTTGGCACCGTTGCTGGGATCCAAGCACGATTAGTTCATAAAAAAAATTAAAAAAATAAAAAAATATCATAAATTTTCTCTTAATTTTATTCTTATTTCTATTTTTTATTATTATATTATTCATGCTTCTATATAAAGAAAAGAGTAAAAAAGATCCTTTTTTGTTGAATAGTTATTACCCTCTTTAGCTTATTACTTTTTATGAGTTACCTTAATTATTAGATTTTCTTATTTTCTTTTTAACATTAAAAAAATTACTTTCCTTCTTATTATAAATCTACTTTTAACCTAATTAACTTTTTTTTTAATTAACTTACCTTAAAGAACCTAAAAGAAAATCCTAAAATACTTTCCATAAAACATAATTAATTTAAGGAAATAAATAATAAACTTTAAAAACTTTCTAACTTGTTTAGACACCTTGTTTGAATTGCATTACATTTTTATGAAATACTTTAAGGGTACAACCCTTAATAACATAAGGTAGGGATTTCATCACCCTTCCTTAGCCCACAAACCACCATCCTGCATACTGCATAACCCTAAGCCATTAATTTAAAATTAATTAGATGGTGGCCCCTAAGGACTTTTGAGCTCACTAGGACAAGGGATCCTGAGAGTTGGACTGGCTCAGTATTAACTAGTTCATTGGTGTCTAGGAAAGGGATTCAAGGATGATGCAGCCCTGAAGGAAAGTGGTTCTTTAATTAGTTCCATTGTCTGACTTGGCTAATTAATTTGGTATCTAAGGAAAGCAACGGAGGGACCCCCACTGACCTTACCCTTACCTGGCCAATTGCTAATTAGTATATGACTTCGAAGATTCAAAGGCAACCTTGGCAGTTAGGAGCTATCTAGATATAAGGTAACCCTAGGGTAGAGAGTCCAGTGCTTGACAACTTATTTTTTCTAACAGAAGCTTTAGCCTAATTAAGACACTCTTCTCTATCGTCTCTAAATCTAGGATTCCTTAGGTTCTTATCTTTAGACTTCTTCTTTCTCTTTCTTCCCTCTTCTTCTCTTCTCTCTCTACATAACATAAAAAAATTCAAAATTGCAAAAAGGAGTTTGATCGATTAGTTAGGATAGATCTAGACCCTACCCTTGATGAAGAAAAAGTAACTATGAAGGAATTAGGACATTCTCTTAGCCTAAGAGAATACTGCTACCCAATTGAATCTACCAACCATCATGCATTTAACTATCCCAAACAAATGCGGCCAGTTTTGAGATTAAGCCTCAGATTATCAACATGCTCCCTAAATTTACAGAATTGAGGATACTTACATTTTTATTACAGAATTTAAGGAAGTATATGATACTATGAGAAAGCATGAACTTTCAGAAGATGCTATAAAACTTAGGCTAATTAACTTTGCTCTTAAGAAAAATGCCAAAATGTGTTGTATAGTTTACCTACTTAGTCAATCTTAACCTGAAAAGGTTTTGTTAAAGCATTCTTGAGAAAATTCTTTTCACATCATTAAACAGCCAAGTTAAGAAACAAAATTGCCCAATTTCATCAATTAGAGGGAGAGCCTTTCTGGAAGTGTCTAGACCGATTTAAGAATACGTTAAGCCAATATCCACACCATAGGATAGAGACTTGGAGGTTATGTCAAACCTTCTATGAAGGTCTAAACCTAAACTACAGAACTATGCTCGATCGATGTGTCAGGGCAACTTTATGCAGAAATCACCCAATGAAGCTTGGCAGTTTTTAGAAGATTTAGCAGAAAAGAGCCTACAATGGGAAAAACTAAGGAATTTGAACCCACACCATAAGAGATGGTATGCACCAGTGCTCTCCATCTATAGCTGAAAAGCTAAGATGTCATCTCTGATTCGTAGGATAGAAGCCTTGAAACTTAAGGGACAGGCTTCGATAAATCATGTAAATCAAGTGGCTGCACCTATCTGCACTGGATGTAATAAGTCAGGACATATAGTAGAAGAGTGCCCACACTTCATGATCCAAATTGAAAACAGTTGTGCATAGGTGAATGCAACCTATCAAAGAACAACCAGTAATCCTTATGCACCAACCTACAACCCAAGGTAGAGGAATCATCCAAACTTTGCCTGATCACAAGGTCCTACTGCAGGTGGTCCCAACTTCAACCAACCTAACCCAAGGCCCAATTTTATAGAAAATAACCCATCAATCAATGAGAATGAAAAGAGGTATAGTTTCCAAGACAAGGCCCTGAAAACCCTAGTTAAATCCCAAGCTGACACCTATGCCATGATAAATAGCACCAACGCTACCCTGAATAACTTTATGCAAAACACAGGGCAATAGCTATACACTAATACTCAGGTATAACTTGTTTGAAGATGCAGGTAGGTTAGTTAGCCACAATCATAAGTGAAAGAGAATGGGATAAGCTACCGAGTCAACCCGAAGCTAACCCTAGGAACCTAAACATCTAAGGATCAAACCAAGGAGCCCAGATTAACCAACTAAGTGTCATTCATACATTAAGATCTAAAAAATAAATAGATAACTAGGTGGGTACATATGAAAAAGAAGAATTAGAAGCCCCACCACTTGAACAACTTATTGAGCTGGATCAGCCAGAAATATCTGAGGCATCAAGTATGATGTAATGCTCAACCCACCAACTGAGCTCATGCCAGAAAGAGATGAACCAAAAATTAGGATTGTAGTACAATTCCTAAATAAACTTAAGCCCAATCAAAATTTAGCCCAATTTGATAAAATTTTGAAGGTCTTTAAGCAAGTTAAAGTGAACATCCCCTTACTGGACATGATCCAACATGTTCCAAGCTATGCTAAATTCCTTAAGGATCTATGTACCAAAAAGAAGACCACCAATGTGCCCAAAAAAGCCTTTCTGGCAGCCAGTGTGAGCTCTTACCTATCAAACCATATGCCAGTGAAATACAAAGATCTAGGGTCACCTACTATTTTATGCATTGTGGGGAACATGCATCCTCATAAATAGGGCTCTATTAGACTTAGAAAAAAGTGTTAATATATTGCCATACTCTGTATATGAGCAACTAGGGTTAGGAGAACTAAAGCCTACGATAATGACCCTACAACTAGCAGATTGCTCATTGAAAGTATCCAGGGGAATAATAGAGGATATGTTGATCAAAGTTAATGACTTTATCTATCCGATGGATTTTGTGATTTTAGAAAATGAGCCGGTGACAAACACAAAGATCCACATCCCAATGATTTTAGGTAGCCCATTTTTAGCGACAGCTAATGCCCTAATTAATTATCAAAATGGATTAATAAAATTTTCTTTGGAAATATATCAATTAATCTTAATATTTTTAATCTTACCATTACACATCAAATGAGTAACTCAAATTATGTTCAAGATATTTTATGATCTAATTAACCTTAGTGATAAAGAGCTTAATCTAAAAATCTGCATGAACCAAGAAGGAAAAAAAATTAATGAGGTTGCTATAATTGATGAAAAATCAAGATGGAAACTTCCAATTGAACTACTAGAGAAAGTACCTGAACCATGACCCAAACCATCAAAAGAGGAAGCACCCAAATTAGAACTAAAACCACTTTCCAAGCACCTTAAATATACATACCTAGATACATCAGAAATCCTATCTATGATTATTTCAGCCGACCTAGACTCCTCACAAGAAGGGGAACTACTGAATATCCCAAGAGAAAATAAAGAAGCATTAGGATAGACCATGGCTGACATAAAAGGGATTAACCCCTCGATCGTTCAACATAGGATTCACTTAGGGGAAGAAGCCAAGCCTACAAGAGAACCCCAATGGAGACTTAACCTAGCCATGAAGGAAGTAGTAAGAAAAAAGATCATAAAACTCCTTGACAATGGTATAATTTATCCTATTTCAGATAGCGCTTGGGCTCCTGTGCAAGTGGTGCCCAAGAAGTCAGGAGTCACTATATATGATATAAAATGACAACAATGAGTTGGTGTTAGGAATTATGTATGCAAGACATGAATTAAATTCATGAAAACGCAGCAGATGATAAAATACAAAATTTTTAGATGCCTAGGATCCTTAGGAACAAATTCATTAAATTAAAAATAAAATCTAAAACATTAGCCATTACTCCATCTCATCAGGCGAGGAGGGTTTCTTCATAGTCCCGCTGAGGGCGACTGACTAGATGACATGTGGCTAAATAGGAGATTAGGGTACTTGAACCAATAGGCCTCGATTCTCTAAAATTCTCCATATTAATGTCTTTAGTTCCCCGCTCGATGGCTTTAAAAAGGGAAGGACTGGTGTCATCCATAGCCATATTTTTTTTAAGTCTTCAGCGCTTTACCTTCTTATCTCTTTATTTTCTTCTCAGAGCACTCCTCGCTATGGAGGCAACCTCAGGTTGCTCGGCTTTTGGGCATGCTGAAGAGCCGAAGCTTGGAACCTTCTTCTATGAAGAACACCTTGAGGTTGGCATCCATCCTTTGCTTGGCAATCGAGGGGATGATGGAATTTTATGATATTCCATTCTGCTAGCCATGTCACCATATAGCTGGTACTACACTGTGGGCTTCATCTTTGTGTACAAGTTCTTGGGAATGCCAGCAAAGGTGCTCTTGATGAAAGATGCTATTCCCTTTGATCGAGGGATGGACTAACAATGAGGAGCCTAACAGGGCTCCGCTCATATCGATGCTGGAGATCGAAGGTCTCATGGTCCTCTTCGATGTCTAGTCCAGATCTCGAGGTTTAGATGAGGGGGCCACTGAAGAGCAGACCATGCAGAAAAAATAAGGGGCAGTTTAGCCTGGTCTCACTGAGCCATAAATAAAATGATATTAATGATGACTCCAAATCTCCTTCACCAACAAAAAAATTAAAGAAATATCAGCCCAACAAGGGTGAGCCAACATGGGAACCGGTGAAGGATGTAAAGCTCAAAGTAGGCACATACTACCTACAATTGATCAGGTTCTGGACCTTATCAGCGTAGCCATCCAATAGTGCTGGAAGGTGATCCTCTAAAAAAGAGGTTGCTTCATATGTCTATGTGCAGCAGCCATTAGGCTTCAGTCTTCTCTTGCTTTGGATCTTCCATCGTTGACCCATCCTTCGGGACTGTGCACCCGATGAGAAAATTTGCCAGAATCTATGCCTTGATAGTGGGGCAAGGCTGATAGTGCAAGTCGTGCTAGCTCAGCTCTACTAACCATTTGGCCATACTTCCCAACACTTTGAAGCGGTGGAGGATCATTTTGATCGGTTGATCGTTGAGGACTGTTATGGAGTGCGCATGGAAATAATGTTGCAACTTTGCACATATGTCACCAATGCTAGCACTATCTTTTTGATCCAAGTGTATCTGGTTTCAGCATTCCAAGTAGCTTGCTGACATAGTAGACCAACTTTTGGATCTTGTTCTCCTCCCGAACCAGTACGGAGCCAACGGCATTCTCTGAGATAGCCAGATAAAACTATAGAGGTTCTTTGACTCTCGGGCTACTATGAAGCGGTGGCGAGCTGAGGTACCTTTTAAAATCTTTGAAGGACTTCTGAAAGTTGGGGGTCCACTAAAATTCTTCGCCGAGTGAAGTGCCTTGAAGAAGGGTAAACACTTCTCGGCAGATTAGGCAAAAAGCGCTAAGGGCCACTATTCGTCCTTTAAGACGTTGGACCTCTTTGACTGACTTAAGGGGCGCCATCTCTTGAAGGACTCTAATATTCTAAGGGTTTGCCTCAATGCCCCTCTAGGAGACCATGAAGCCTAATAATTTTTTGAAACTTACTCCAAAGGCACGCTTGGTCCGATTCAGCTTCATTTGATATCTCCTGAGAGTAGTGAAGCTTTCTGTCAGATCAAAGATGTGCTGGGATGCTTCCTTGCTTTTCACTAACATATCATCGATGTAGACCTTATGTTTTAGCCTATTTGATCTTTGAAGACCTTGTTGACCAACCTCTGATAGGTTTCTCTAGTGTTCTTTAATCTGAACGGCATAACTCGGTAGCACTAAATACCCCTATCAGTGATAAAGGTGGTCTTTTCTTCATCATTGGGGGCCATATGTATCTGATTGTAGCCCGAGTAGGCATCCATGAAGATCAGCATTTGGTGGTCGAAGGTGGAGTCACCAACTAGTCGATTTTTAATAAGGGGAAGCTATCCTTCGGACAGCCTTATTGAGGTCTATGAAGTCAATGCAAATTTGTTACTTGTCATTTGCCTTTTTATACCATGACTACATTCACCTGCCAATTCGGATAATTTACCTTTCGGATGAAGCATGCTTTGAGGAGCCTATTACTTCTTCCTCGATCGCCCTCTAGAGCTCTGGGTTGAAACTCCTTTTTTTTTGCTTGGCCAATCTGAATGCCTTGTCCATATTGAAATGGTAGACAAGGACGTCCGGATTGATCCCAGGCATATTGGAGGCGAATCAGGCAAAGACATCATTCTTCTGCAGGAAGTCTATCAGGTCCTATCGAGGCTTTTCCTTCAGTTGCAACCCAACCCCGATGATTCGATCGGACCGAGCTTCGTCAAGTGGTACTTCTTCAAGCTCCTTGATGGGTTCTCCTCTTTGCTCGGCAAAGTCTTCTCGAGCATGGAACCCATCGACTTTTGGCCTCCGAGACTGAAGGTCAATGACAAAATAGTATCTTGCAGCAACTTGGTTTCCTCGATCAGTCACTACACCCCATTCCATGGGAAACTTCATAGCAAGGTGAGGGATGAAGATTATCATCCTGAGGGATATCTGCCCGAGCTGCTGAGGATGGCGTTGCATGGTGACCAAAGTTTGATCACCAGAAAGTCCATATAGACAGTTGCCGTGCAGGGCCATTCGCTTGCTTGAACCATCAGAGTAATCATTCCCTAGTATGATGACATTGCCAGTGAACCCAATCAAGATGGAGTCCACTGCCCGGAGGTCTTCCATTTTTAATTCCATTTTCACAAAGGCATCGAAATAAAGAATGTTAACAGAACTTTCACTATCAAAAGAATTGATGTACATCATAATTTTTTATATTCGGAGATACAACGAGTGCATCATCATGGGAGTATTGTATCCCTTTGAGATCTTTCTCTGAGAATGCAAGCTCCTCGTATCTGACCTTCTTCGGTGGTTCCCTTCGTCCGGCTTACTCTTGGATGGGTTGATCATGGCAATCATATTGACATTGCCAGCCGCTGGCAGGTTCAGCAAAATTTGTTGTCGAAGCTCTGGTGGATGTTCTACTCTGGCTTCCACTTCCGAGGTAATTCACTTCCATGACTAGGTAAAGTCTTCCTTCATTAATACTCTACCTACTAGGGCAGACATAGCCACTCATGATTGAGATGATCGACTTTCAGCATGAACGCGATGAAATGGCCTAAGAACTTTTCAAAAACTCTTCCTCTCGTTACTATATTTTAAAGATTGAGTATGACCTCCGTCGGTAGCGGCGGCTGCTGACGAACTGGCTGGTGAAGGAGTGATCAAGTTTATCAAAAGAGTTGATAGAGTTCGGCTTCAAGGTGCCAAACCATATCCTGGCAGGTTCTAGTAGAGTCGAGGGAAAGGCCCAGCTTAGGATCACATTTGAGGCTCCATAGAATAGGATGATAGATCAGAAGCTACTCAGATGGTCGTTCGGATCGATGGTCCCATTGTATGGCTCGATGGTGGAAAGCTTAATGTGCGACAGGACCGCCTCCTTCATGATCTTGTTAGTAAAGGGTGGATCCTGCTCCATCTGTGGCTCCAGATGAGATGCGTGCTAGACAGCATCTAACTCCATGCGCATATCCTGAATCTTCTACTCGATTATCTTGTTCTGAACAGTCGGAGAGGCTAGATAGGGAGACCATGGTCTTGGCATCGAGTCATGTTGGGAATAAATCAGGGATAGGGAGCGGGGCCAAGGTAAACTCTTATCTCCAACCTTCTGAAGAATGGGTTCCGCTTCCTTCTGACTACCAGGCTATCATGGGGGCTTGTAGTCTCAAACTGATTGGGTGAAGGAGCTGTCGGTTGAACCGGTGTAGCTACTACGCCAGAATATTGTTGACTGGGCACAGCCGAGGGAAGGATTCCATGGAGGCCCTGCATTAACTGCACCAAGGCTTGAACTTGTTGGACCAATGTGCTGAATTGGTCCAGTGTGACTAGGGCCACAAGCAGCGGTGGAGCTTCTGGCTGGGGCAGTTGAGAGGAAGCCATATTTTAAATAGGATCAGGCCTTTGAGAAGTGGCCTGGTCTAGAGCGTATACGGCTGCCCTTCTGTGGTTCACCATTGAGGATATGTCCTTCTTCTTTGAACCTTTTCTCTGATTTTCAAGTTTTAGGGACTTGGGGCTCTTCCTCTAGTGTCAATCTATTGCTGCAGATTTTTTCTTCGGCTTGAGGTTGAAGCAGCAGTGCATGTCAGCATTCGAGCGTCATCCTTCCGCCCTTGCACACCTACAAAACAATCCTTGCATAGGGATTGAGGTGGGTGATCCCTGTGGAAGACCCTTCAATATCCAAGTCAGTGGAAGCCTTTAGTCACAGATAATGTGGAGAAGGTTGTTCAAGGAGGACGCTTCAGAGAAGGTCTCTGAAGATGATGGCATTGGCCATAGATTTTTCTATGCTTGTGTGCTTATCTGAGGGGTCTTAGGACCTGATATTTATACGCTGCAGAGATGGTAAGTTGTTACCTGATTCCTTGGATGCAGTTGAGGAAGTTGGTGACTGATAAGACTGATGGATGCATAACTTATCAGGGAATACGAGATCCCGTTGATCATGGAGGGAGTGTCGTATTTGGTTCCTATTTCCATCCAGGGAGGCTCATTCCGAGATCTTGGCGACCGAGGATTTTATTTTTGATATGTCTGGCACGATTCAAGCAAGGATAATGTTATTCCTAAGGAACCAAAGCTCGGTTATGCCAAAGTTTGGAGAATGCCTGGCATTTACAGGGATCGGTGACTTTGCTCGGCCTGCCAAGGTATGAAGATGCTCGGCCCTGCCGAGGTATGGATATTGCTCGGCCCTGCCGATGTTAGAAGATGCTCGGCCTTGCCAAGGTTCAGAGATTGCAATTGCTGCAGTTATCTTTTTCTGCAATAGGGAGTGGACTTCTTCTGAGCCTTGCAGGTGATGGGTTGTAGCCTAGAGGAGGGCCCACTGCTGTTACATCCACTCATTAATGCGGAGGTGATTTTACCCCTCATCACATATATGGTTGATGGTTTTGTATTGTTGTTTGTCCCATGGAGTGGAGGTTCTCATAACCTAGTTGAAAATGTTGAAGAAGGATAGTTGAGAATAATATGTCGTAATAAAATCTAATAGATAATGTAAAATTTTGGTTTTGTTTTCCTCATTTTTAAGTCTTGATGTTCTACCGTGACATTAATCTGTGTATTTGTTTATTATTTTGATTGATTTAAGAAGAGGTGTGAGGAAAAGGATACAAGCAGTAGCAAAATCAAAACTTGGACTTTGATATGCCCTGCAAAGTCCAAAAAATCTTGTAACCAAAAACAAAAGGTCCAACAGTTATCACATAGTATCAGAAAAGGAATCAGTTATCACATCTTATTCTTTGCCCTCTCCAATCCATTCTGTCGTACTACAAAATGGTGGAGGTTTCTCTTGTGAATGAAGATGGAAGACTTTTCCTGAAGTAGGATTTAAAGGATGTTCCAAATTTCTTTGCATGGTAGTTTGTAATATGTCACTGGATAAGACGTGTTGGAATATTAAACTTGTTTTAATGCACTCTTGAAAAGACCAAAGACTTCATGGGAGAAAGGAAGAGTCACTCTTGAAAAGACCAAAGGCTTCATGGGAGAAAGGAAGAGTCATTTTGAAAAGATAAGATGGTTCAGAAATTTAAAATTGACTCTTAGTATTTTGTAATTGACTCTTAATTTTCTGCAAATGTCTTTTAGTTTTTCTATGCATGTATTAAATAGTGGTATATGAAAGGACATCTAGATGTTTATAAATATGGGAGGTGTTTGCCCATGAAATGTAGAAGAAGATGATGAAAAATAGAGAGAGACCCAAAAGATGTATTCCCTCTAACATCTCCATAATAAGAGTGTTATTTTTCTTATTGAAAGTATTCTTTACTTCCATCAATCTGGTATCAAAGCTCCTTGTGTGCCCACTTTGTTTCCAACAAGTGGTATCAGAGCCTTATTTTTTTTGAGAGGACCAATCTTGAGGGAGATGGCCAACGATGGTGTGCATATTCAAGTTCCCAAGCTTACTAAGGAGAACTATGGAATTGGTGTATCCAAATGAAGTCCTTATTTGGCTCACAAGATCTATGGAAAATTGTTCAAGATGGCTACACCGAGCCTACAGCAGAGCAAGAAAGAGGGTACAATCAAGCACAAAAAGATACTTTAAGGGGCTTAAGGAGAAGAGATAAAAAAGCTTTGTTCCAATTATATCAAGCTTTAGATGAGGTGACATTTGAGAGAATTGCTGAAGCAACCTCTGCAAATCAAGCTTGGGATACTCTTTCTACTATCTTTAAAGGAGAAGAAAAGGTGAAGCGAATCCGGCTTCAACAATTGCGGGAGAATTTGAAGTCACCACCATGAAGGAGACGGAAAACATCTTTGACTACTTCTCTCGGATATTGGTTATTGTAAACCAATTGAAAAGAAATGGAGAGAAGGTAGAAGATGTTCGAGTGGTGGAGAAGATACTTCGGTCTTTGACACCGAGGTTTGAGCATATTGTTGTCGCCATTGAAGAAGCTAATGATGTTGATACACTCTCCATCAATGCGTTGATGGGCAAACTTCAAATTCATGAACAAAAGATACAAAAGAAAAATGAAGCACATAATACGGAGCAAATACTTCAATCCAAGGTGGAGGCAAAAGACCAAAAAGAGAAAGATCAAGGGCTTCAATTGGCCTATAGTAACAAAAGAGATGACGACAACAACTATCGTGGTGGCGTGGTGGCAGAAGCAACTACCGTGGTCGTGGTCGAAGCCATGGCCGTGGTCAAAGAAGCTATAATGATGGAGGAGGCCAAAGCTCAAATTTCAACAATGAAAGAGGTGGCAGAAGAGGTGGACGTGGATGAGGTAGAAGATCAATTGGAGGTCGTAACCAATCAAGATCCAATGTTCAATGCTATAATTGTCAAAAATATGGACACTATAGCTATGAGTGTTGGAACAATAAGCAAAGCAACAACATTGAATCCAACAACCAAGAAGGAGAACCGACTCTTCTTTTGTCATGCCAAGAAGATGGAGACTTGAAGAATATATGGTTTCTTGACTCAGGAGCCTCAAACCATATGTGTGGAAGAAAAGAGCTATTTGTGGAATTGCAAGAAGGGGAGTTTTGTGATGTGAAGTTTGGGGATCTCTCCAAAGCTCCTATCAAAGGAAGAGGTAAAATCATGATTTGGCAAAAGAATGGTAAACCTGATTTCATTTCCAATGTTTATTATGTGCCAAGTTTGAAGAGTAATATTCTAAGTATTGGCCAACTGTTAGAGAAGGGTTATGCAATTCATATGGAAGGACTATCTCTAACTCTAAAAGATTGGAATGGAAAGCTGATTACTCGTGTCCAGATGGCGAAGAACAGGATGTTTCCTCTTATCTTAAAGACGGAAGCACAAAATTGCTTGCAAGTGGATATCAAGGACCCTTCCTGGCTTTGGCATCTCAGGTTTGGACATTTAAATTTTGGAAGTTTGAAATTACTATCTAATAAGGGAATGGTGAAAGGTCTTCCACATAAATTATCCAAATGAAGTTTGTGAGAAGTGCACACTAGCTAAGCATGCAAGAGCTCCCTTCAAAAGTAGAAAATCTTGGAAAGCAACAAGACCATTACAACTAGTGCATACTGATATATGTGGACCTCTTCCAGAATCTTGTGGTGGTAACAAATATTTTATAACATTTGTTGATGACTTTAGTAGAAAGTTGTGGGTTTATTTTCTTAAAGAAAAGTCGGCTGCACTCTTTATGTTTAAATATTTCAAATCTTTGGTTGAAAAAGAAAGTAACAATAAAGTGCAGATTTTGAGATCCGATAGAGGCGAGAATATATGTCAAATGCTTTTAGAAGCTATTGTGATGAAGAAGGAGTTCGACATCAATTCACCGCTCCGTACTCTCCACAACAAAATGGAGTGGCCGAGAGGAAGAACCGGACCATTCTTGACATGACTAGAAGCATGTTGAAAGAGAAGAACCTTTCCGAGCATTTTTGGGCTGAAGGGGTGGCATGTGCAGCATATCTTATCAACCGAAGCCCAACAAAAGCCATCAAAGGTATGACACCAGAAGAAGCTTGGAGTGGCTACAAACCAGGAGTAAGCCATATGAAGATTTTTGGGTGTATTGCCTATGCCCAAGTACCACAAGAGAAGAGGAAGAAGCTTGATGATCGAAGCCAAAAATGCATCTTCATAGGATATAGTGAGCAATCCAAAGCCTACAAATTGTATAATCCAATGACAAATAAGGTCATCATCAGTCGGGATGTGATTTTCAATGAAGATGGAGTATGGGATTGGAATGGCAAAGATTCTCATATCAAATATATAACACCTTATAATGAAGCTGAGGAGAATACAAATGAGGAAGCTACTCAACCAATCTTGTCACCAGCAAGATCATCTTCATCACCACAAGTTACACCGACTTCCTCAAGAAGTTCTATAAGCCCTGAAGAGTCAACAAGAAAGTTTAGAAGTATTAGTGATCTTTATGATGAAACAGAAGAAGTTGAACAAGTTGATTTATATTGTTTATTTGCTGATATTGAACCTCTAACATTTGATGAAGCTATGCAGAAAGTTGAATGGAGAAAAGCAATGAAGGAGGAGATTCTTGCCATAGAAAAGAATAATACTTGGGAGTTGACTTCACTTCCAAAAGGACAAAAGGCGATAGGCGTCAAATGGGTGTATAAAGTGAAGCGCACTGCTAATGGAGAGGTAGAAAAATACAAAGCTCGTTTGGTTGCCAAAGGCTACAAGCAAAAGAAAGGGCTCGATTATGATGAAGTTTTCGCGCCTGTAGCCCATTTTGATTCAATAAAGCTCATTTTCTCACTTGCATCTCATCACAAGTGGAAAATATATCAAATGGATGTAAAGTCGGCATTTCTCAATGGCTACCTTGAAGAAGAAGTCTATATTGAGCAACCTGAGGGCTATATCCATAAAGGCATGGAAGATAAAGTGTACAAGTTACACAAAGCTTTGTATGGATTAAAGCAAGCACCGAGAGCTTGGAATGCTCGAATTGATCACTATCTTCAAGATTGTGGTTTCAACAAATGCTCCTATGAACATGCTATTTATGTAAAGAAAAAAGGAGATGACATTTTAATTATATGTCTATATGTGGATGACTTACTTGTGACAGGTAATTGCATGGAAATGATATATGGGTTCAAAGCAACCATGAGCAAGGAGTTCGAAATGACGGGAGGAGACTTGATGTCTTATTTTCTTGGCATTGAAGTAAGGCAAAGTGAAGATGGCATCTTCATTTCTCAAGAAAGTTATGCTAGAAACATTCTACAAAAATTCAAAATGGAGTGCTGCAAAGAAGTAAACACCCCAGTTGCTTATGGAGCCAAGCTTAGTAAAGAAGGAGAAGGAAAGGAGGTGAACTCATCTCTCTTCAAAAGCCTTGTTGGAAGTCTTCGTTATCTTACTATAAGCCGACCTGATATTGTCTATGGAGTTGGTTTGATTAGTAGATATATGGAACATCCAAAGGAGTCACACTGGATGGCAGCAAAAAGGATTCTAAGATACCTCAAAGGAACTCTTGATCATGGTATGTTTTATACTCATTCCAATGATGCAAGTTTAATTGGTTTTTCTGATAGTGATTGGGGAGGAGATCTTGATGAACGGAAAAGCACTTCTGGTTATATCTTTTATTTTGGTGCTAATGCTTTTTCTTGGAGCTCAAAGAAACAATCCATTGTTGCATTATCTACATGTGAAGCAGAGTATGTTGCAGCAGCATCATGTGCTTGTGAGGCCATATGGTTGCGCAACTTATTGAAAGAATTGAGTCATTCACAAAGGAGCCTGTGAAGATATATGTTGATAATAAGTCTGCTATTGAACTAGCTAAGAATCCAGTTCAACATGGAAGAAGCAAACACATTGACACAAGATTTCATTTTCTTCGTGATCAAGTTAAGAAAGGTATTGTGAAGGTTGTGTACTGTAAATCAAATGAGCAAATTGCTGATATATTTACAAAATCACTCAAAGGTGAAGATTTTCAAAAGCTAGAAAGATGCTTGGAGTCATGGCACCAAGAAAAAAAAGTTTACGGGAGGAAATGTTGGAATATTAAACTTGTTTTAATGCACTCTTGAAAGACAAAGACTTCATGGGAGAAAGGAAGAGTCACTCTTGAAAAGACCAAAGGCTTCATGGGAGAAAGGAAGAGTCATTTTGAAAAGATAAGATGGTTCATAAATTTAAAATTGACTCTTAGTATTTTGTAATTGACTCTTAATTTTCTGCAAATGTCTTTTAGTTTTTCTATGCATGTATTAAATAGTGGTATATGAAAGGACATCTAGATGTTTATAAATATGGGAGGTGTTTGCCCATGAAATGTAGAAGAAGAAGATGATGATGAAAAATAGAGAGAGACCCAAAAGATGTATTCCCTCTAACATCTCCATAGAGAGAGTGTTATTTTTATTGAAAGTATTCTCCACTTCCATCAATCTGGTATCAAAGCTCCTTGTGTGCCCACTTTGTTTCCAACAAGACGATGAGGCATAACTTATTGTGCATCACAGAGCTACCATGAATCTTTCCCTCTTCCTGAAGTTGATGTCATTCTCCTTTTCTAATGCCACCTCAATACTAAGAGAAAGTTTTGGTTTATTAGAAACCTTTAACTTCAGAATCATTATCTAAGCTCATACCAAAGACCATTTGCCTTGATAAGCAGGACTTCTTAAGTACCATGCTTCTCTTGGGTACAAAATCTCAATTTTCCAATTAAGGACTGATAAGTGGGGGAAAATAATTTATAATTTTAAATATATACTACCAAAAGTCTGGCCCTTCCAAAAAAAAATGTTCCAAGGTCCGTTACTGCTTCGTACTCTTTGAATTCCTTAGAACTACTTGAAAGAGTGCATTCCCTTTTGTCTTATTAAAAGCTTATGACATGCTTTGTTGCTAGTGATGGTGGCCAAATAAAAAGGGTTTTAGTAATCAAGCGTCAAAAGGGTTGATCAGCAAAAGGCACCTTACCAGTGTCCCACTTTATCAATTACACCTGACCTTTAAGAATTTTTTTTTCTTTAATTGATTAGATCTTTTTAAAGCCCCCTGATGTGCAGGTGGATTGAGTCTTGAAGTAGCATGATATACTGAACTTGATGAAGTCAAAGATTTGGAAAACCAATTAATTCTTAGATTAGATTAGGATAATTGGTTATAATCATCCATAACATGGATCTATTAAGTTGATTAATTTGGTTTTGAACTTAGATAACTCACCCAACCTACAGAAGGCTAGGTGGACTAAATTGAATTTAACTTGGAAAATAAATGGATCTTTTATTACATAATATGAATGCTCCCTAAGCTGTTTGACCAACTAAACAGTATTCAATGAGGATAAAACGTGTGGTATTAGCTATGTCAAAGTACGTGATTATGATTTTTCTCATTTAGTGTTGATCAACTTTATATAGGCTAATATCTGGATTCAAGACACGGTTTGTTCTGCGTTTGGTCAAATGTTCTCAACTCATCCTAGCCATATCTACTTTGTTGGATTGGTTCAGTTTCCATTCATCAAAATATGAAATATCAATGCTCAGGCTTTAACAATATAAGATTCCAATATAACAGGCAGCACATTATGAGAACGAAGAAAGCAACGCAGATATATGATTTCTCAGAGGAATATCCACTACACGAAGAAGCAGCAATAACAGGCAGCACATTATGAGAACGAAGAAAGCAACGCAGATATATGATTTCTCAGAGGAAAATCCAACACGAACTTTCTTAAAGAAAGACACGTGACTGAGGTAGGGTAAAACTGCTGAATAAGAGATTTATTACATTGTTTTTTTTTGCCTCTACTAGCAGAAGCCAGGGCCAGCAGCGGTGGGATTGTCATGTTCGCCCTCCTTTGATGGCTCGTCGGGCACTCCCGGGCAGGGCATTACTTGAGCTGCTGCTGGTGGGTGAGTCCGCTCTCTGGATTGGCCGGCAGCGTTGCCAATCGGGAGGGAGACTCGGGAGAGGGTGAGGTACTTCTCGCAGTGGAAGCAGCTATGGCAACCGCAAGCGGCACATCTCTCGATGTCTCTCTCGCTGGGCATAAATTCTTGGCAACCATCGTAGCTGAAGCCTCCGCGATCGGCGGCATGGTTCCTCCTGCACCTGCCATACCCCGGCACTTCCGGGCAGGGCGTTACTTGAGCTGCTGCTGGTGGGTGAGTCGCTCTCTGGATTGGCCGGCATCGTTGCCAATCGGGAGGGAGAATCGGTAGAGGGCGAGGTACTTCTCGCAGTGGAAGCAGCTATGGCAACCGCAAGCGGCACATCTCTCGGTGTCTCTCTCGCTGGGCATAAATTCTTGGCAACCATCGTAGCTGAAGCCTCCGCGATCGGCGGCATGGTTCCTCCTGCACCTGCCATAACCCTGCATCTCTCACAGAATGTGCCCTTCCTGTTGAAGTCTGAGCCAGATGGGAGAAACCGGCAGTCTTTTATAGGCAACATAAAAGATTCCCTAATAATTATGCAAATATCTCATATATCTTATATTGTGCATATATATCCAAAAGATAACCTCCAGCGTGTCGTGAAAGAAAGCATGAATTTATTTACTAGGAATCTTTCGCCAAATCCATTGGATCAGACCATGCATGTTTTCCTTTCACTGCTCCAATATCTGCCCACAGAATGCCATGGAATGGTTTTGGTGACCGGGCAGTATATATCATTCTAATTTGGTTAAGATGCGTGGTCATGATAGTTTAGTTTCTTTTCAGAAATAAAATACTTTTAAGGCCCGAGCATTCCAATACCACTTGTTTTTAATATGATCCCTTTGATAACTATCGTAATGGGTGGTAACCAAATTTCGTAATACTCTGTCCTAGCGGAACCAAAGGTGCAAAAAAAATCAAAGTCCATATGGAACTGACATACACGGATGGAACGGTGGCAAACCATGCATGCAAGTATAACAATGAACGGATCATTTTAAACCTAACTTATTTATTAGTTATGTTAGCAATTTAGATATCCAAAACTAACTTGTATATCATATAAGTTATATTACATGATTCATATAACTCTTTTAATAATTAGATCGTATTTAAGCTAACATGAATGTAAGTAATCTATTTGACCGAGAGGAGTGCATGCAAAAAAATGATTAAATGGCTCATCAAGGCTACACTTTTGGACTGCCTACCTAACTTATTCCTCTAGTTTAAATGCTAACTAGAATTTTCAGTAAGCTTGAAAGCATATGGTAAAGTTTCCATTTATTTTATTTAACCTTTTCTTGGGACGTTGGGTGGGGAAGGTGGTTTCAATATTTGTTTGGTTAACTGTTAGGGAAGATAATTTTGTTCACAATATGACTTGTATAGAGTGCATTTTAGTCTTTACCTTTTGAAGAATGACTTGGTCCTATAGTATTAATTGTTTTTTATTGGTGTCTTTTTTTTGGCAAGCGTAATATATAGTAGTGATCCTATGAGGTAGTGGAATGGTTTGCTGTCCCGGCCACATTCAATATATTTTATTGGGAGATCTTCCTTAATTAATGTGAATTTCTCGATTCAATGCAGTCTTTTTTAGTGAGTTTGGAGTGTACAGGTTTTCTTCCTTCATTCCATTTGCTTTATGTGAAAAATTAGAAACTTGCTTTTTTTTTTTTGGCATGATCGATCTCAACATTTTACATGTATGGTTTCATCAAGCTGATCAGCATTTGTTGAGTCTTCCGTGACATATCAAGGACCATCGGCCAGTTTAAACTCTAGGAAAGATTTTAGGCGCTCTCTGATGTGGCATGCAAATCTGGATGAGAGAGATAGGAAACTTCTAAAAAATAACGTCAGTAAATAGAATTGTTAAGAAGATGAAACCATCATCATCCTTTGGCCCACCATTTGCCTGCCAAATTCTGCAGAACCTATTGTAAAATTGCTCCAAGACTATGATATACCGCTTCTGATCGTGGTCGCTAACCATGATGATCGCTGCTGTCATGTTTGGGTAAATCTCTAGCTTAGGTGGTTGCCTTTCTAAACCATGTTTAATTTGGTTTTAAAAGCGTAGATAGGAAGGTAATGGTTTGATATGCTTTGCCTTATTCATACCTTATGTTTAAATATGCCAAATTTGAGAGGGGCAATTGCCTTGAGGATTTGATATTTCGTTAATATTATAGAAGGAAACAAATCATGCTTAGAAGATTTAATCATGTTCTGGATCTATAGATGATATTACCTGCAAGATACATCAAGTGGTCTTTGGACCTTGTCTTTTGATTGCTTATATTTGAATTACTTTTTTAAATATCGATGCATGCAAGCTGGAGCGCAGATGATATAAAGCCTTCTCATTAAGCCACTAAATGAGTAAGGTCGAAACTTTTTAGCAGTAATTTATCACCACTGGACAAGATTCCTTGTCTAAGTACTAGACTTAAGGTTGCAAGTTAGTCAGATTGGCCCATGACTTGATTTGGTCCCAACCTACTTAGGCCCGATCTAATCCGTATTTGGAGACTGATAGAGCGGGTTCGATTTGCAAAATAATTTAAATTTCAGATCAAATTCAGCATTTTTTTATCTGATTCAAACTCAATTTATTTCAATTCATAAACCTTAATTATATAAATCTTTTTTTTTTGTCAACCCGACCCAATCCTAACTTGCCCGATCACATTCATATTTAGAGACCTATAGACTGGGTCATATTTGAAAATTAGACCCAATCTAAATTTTGGATCGAATCTAGGTTTTTTTTTTTTTTTTTTGATCTGACCCAAATCTAATTTGTTCTGAATCTTAACTGTATAAATCTTATTTTTCTTTATTCAATTATCTTTATAAATTGATTGAATGAGCTATAATTTAAACTAATTTTCCTTTTAATCTTAACATCTACTTTTCTTCCCATCTTTTTTCTCTAATTCTATCTAAATATTTATATTTTATTATTTATTTTGATGAATTCTTATCTATAATGTGTTTATATTAAGCTAATACTCAACTCATGGCACAATGGTTTCTTGAAAGATTATTAAAATTTTGCATTACCTACAGCACAGAAAGTAGTATTTTCACAAACATATAGGACCACAAACAAATTTTATCTTTACATGAAAAAGAGTTGTCAAAAGAAAAAATAGGATTACAGATCAGGATTATCCAACAGAAGGTCCATTTCTCATCTCCATATAATTGCGAATTTTTTCTGACAGTGTATGAATATTAATTTCCCTTTTTGGTAGAATGATCGGTAGCAGTAAGGAGCAGAAAAATTGTAGATATAATGGCAGTTTTGGCAATTCATTACAATCAAATCCAACCAGTAGTAGTTGGTGCATCTTACATAAGCTGCTACTTATGCTTACCCAGGGAGAAAGGAGGCAACATGTGTTCTAGCACTGATTTATCATAACTGATCTTTCAGCATATTCATCAACAAATCATATGAAAAGCTAGTACGTCATAATCTTAAACCATACTAAAGACATATACAACTTATCTAAATTCACAAGTAGCATATAAATTCTCTAAACTAGTAAAGTAATTGTTGGAATGGTAAACAGCAACTAAACAAAGTTAACCAGCACGATGGGTCATCATGCTCAAGAAATCAATGTACTTGCTCCGTGATTATCATTACATTTTTTTTATTCATCATCCGAAGAAAACATTTGCAACATAAAACAACTACAGAAATAGTGAGAAAAATTGATGATGCTATATTAATCCAAGCAACACAATAAGGCTGAGAATAGATCAGACATGGATAAACAGCAATATATCCATACTCCCAGCATCTAAAGCATCTATGGTTAGGAGGAAAAGGATACCTTAAAAAACACCTTACATCATAAAGAAGCGCTTAGCCAGTAACTATAAAAGTTTGGGATTTCAAGTAGATTTTGAAGCAAGTACACTACCCTAAGTAAATGATTCCAACTACAAAAATCCATTTCCATATCCATTTTTATTGGGACAGTAAAAATAAGGTACAAATATCAATCGAGATGTGGTTTAACTTAACTGCAAAGGCAAAACCAATTTAGGACAACTTGCTATACATGGCAGACTTTAAGATTTGAAAAAGAGATTCCAGGCTCGTTTAATTCACAGGAAGTGATTTCTAGGCAGGAATACCATGTTTGAAAATTAAATTCCCAAGCATACAATGTGTTTGGTTGACCATGAGGAATAGGCATCTTCATAGGAAAGAATGAAGCTGTCACATTGGTTGAACAGTTTCTTTCCTAGGAAAATAGTGTAGAATACCAATTATACCCTTTAAAAATAGAAAAAGAAGTAGCAAAATTATAGTATGATGCAATTCTAAGATTTTTTCAACTCTCTAAAGAAACATGTCCCAAAAAAACACAACAGTAAAAAAAAATCAAGGATCAAAAACCAAATTAACAGAACAACAAGCATCAATCTCAACCAATTCTTGCCTCTCTTTCAGTTGACACCCTGTGGATCAAAAGCGAAGAGAAGCGAACGAGCGAAAGCTGAAGCATTTCTTCTCTCCTTCTCTCGCCCACTGATTTGAAAATAAGGGTATATGATAGGAAAGAAGGGTATGTTGAGAAGAAAAAGGAAACACATGCGATGGAAAAGTAAATCCCATGGTACCGATGAAATTTTATTTTCCATAAGATGCAGAAAATCAAATCATGTGGGAACAGAGTATTTCCACGGACGAGCCCTAAAAGCGCAAACCAAACATTCTAATTTGTGAGAAATAAAATTCCGTGATATCTTTTACCGTGGACCAAATGAGCCCTCCATATTGAGTGAAACACTGATATCCTATTGGAAAGTGGTTTCAGAATCTCTAGTCTGCCTTGTACAGCAAAAGGACCTAGTGGAAACTTGGTTTCCACTTTGTTGTGGACCTAAAAACCACATCTTGATAATCAGATGCTAAAATTTATAACCATTTTAGTTTTTTATGTAGACAAACATATAAATCAGGTATTAATAAATGCATGGACATAAATTGGATAACTAAATTTTCTGGATATATTATTCTACGTTATATTTTGTTTACTGAAAATAAGTAAGCAAACCTCTCGACACCATTCTTCTATTATCTTTCAAAAACAAACAAATGGGCACATAGACAACTAGAAAAATATGGCTGCAGCCATTTAATCACCTGACTCTTTAGTGGATCCTAATAATTTTGTGAAGTTAGTTCTTTTGATTAAAAAATTGACAGTTGAGGATGGAATCCACCAAATCAAAGATGTTGCTATATGGAAAAACCAAATTAAGATGTTATTTATTTTACACTGAATTTATAAGAGACTAAGTATGATTGCAAAGAGAGCCTGATATCCAGATTTGGATCAAATATGTGTATTTATATCCATATCTATTTTTCTTTAATGGACATTAAAACTTTACAGATATTGGTCAGATGCTAAAATTGTACCTATATACCAATATTTGGATATATAAACAGATCCTGTTGGCATATTAAACTTAAGTATGATAATCCATCCCAACAAAATCACCTAATGTAGCCAAGTAGCACAGAGAGTAACATAGAAAATTGTTTACCTTTGAAACATTGATGAAAACCATCCCTTCTTCTTGGTGCCAGGCTTGGCACTCTCCGCTTCCTCATCTTCCTCGCTCTCACTCTCGCTACTAACAATTTCGTCCTTGTCCATCATGCTCTCCCCCTGATCTGCTGCCACAACATCTACGATGCCATCCCCTTTCTCATCTGCTGGATCTGTAAAATCCAGCCTCGACTCAGAGGGTGAATCATCCCAAACCCTATTTTTCTTCACTATCTTCTTCGGCTCCGCCTTGGAAGCCTTCCCACCACCACCAGCACCTGTATCCGTCTTTTTTCCCCCTTTGTGGCGCAACTTCTGTAGCTTGTTTACATCGAAAGCCCCCACTTCGGGCCTCCGTTCTCTTTTCCCGTAACAACAACGCTTTGGGCACGAGAAGGCTCCTTGATTCCATTCTCCTGCCCCTTCGAACTCCCGTTCGATAACCTACGCCCTTTGCCCGACTCACCATCACCATCATCTTTACCAGAACCAGATTTACCGCCTTTCTGCTTCCCGTTTCCCTGCGACCCAGCCCTCTGGCCGGCGCCCGCCCCCTGCCTCTTTCCAGCCACGAGAGGGGCCCGATTGGACTGCTTCAACTTCCTCATCTCCTCGGCGCGAGCCTCGGCCTCCTTATGGAGCTGCCGGAAGATCTCATCGAATTCATCGTACGCCCTGCGTTTGGGATCGTATATATGCGAGAACTCGCGGCGGACGGCGGCGAGGAGGTCGTCGACGTAGAGGAGGTGGAGGATCCGCTGGTAGACGGCGACAAAGACGAGGCCGAGATCGTTATTGAAGGCCCACTTGAGGGTGTAGGCGGCGCCGCCGGCGGGGGCGTCGTAGCTAAACGAGGTCTCGGCAGAGCGCTCCTCGAGGAGGCAGGAGCGGATGAGGGCGTCGATCGGGGATCCCTTAAGGGCGTTGCCGAGCTCCCGGCACGTCCATAAGATCAGCCGCCCCGCGTGAAGATCAGCAGCTGTTCCAACATCCCGAATTCCCTGAAAAATCGATCCGATCCGATCCGATCCCAGGTTCAATATCCAATAATTGGGAAACTTTTCTCTTCTGGAGGTAAAAACAAGGACGATCGGAATGGATTAGAACAATAATTTACCCTAATTTCTTCCTTACGATCGGGAACTGGAGAAGGAGAAGGAGGGATCGAGCGAGATGAATGATTCCTGGCTTACCTTACGGCTTTCTGAAGAAAGCTTTGCACAAAATAATATTGGAGATACTTTCAACGAAACTGTTTTCTGGGGCGTATTTATAGGGGCCCAGGGGTGCGGGTGGCCGCCCGCGGTTTTGACCGGCACGGAACTGTTGAACGCAGCGGTCGGCGAGGGTCGTCACGCCACCGGGAGAAACCGAAAGGGACCGCCAAAGAAAGCAAGCGGCCGGATTAGTGCCCGGTTGGCACGGATTAGATCAATCTAATCCCGGTTGGCACGGATTAGATCAATCTATGGTCGTATAGTGTCCTGATTAGATCCGAATCTATGAATTAGATTAAATTTATAAATTTAATTTGATTTAAATTTTAGATAGATTAGAATCTTATATAACTTGATCTAAATCTGATTCGATCTGACTCCTAAACTTTAATCTTATAATTTTTTTTCTTTCATTCTAATTATTTTTGTTAATATATTGAATACACTTTAATTGAAATCTACTTTTTAATATTTTAACATCTTTTTTAATTTATTTTGATGAATATATATATATATATATATATATATTATCTTTAAGTATATAAATAATATTTTTAATTATAAACTTAAGAATAATTATTATTAGGATAAAATTAAAATTTTAATAAAAATTTAAGTTTCAATTGACTTTTTAAATCTCATTTAAATAATTTAATGAATTTATATTTGACTATTAATTACTAAATTTTAGTTCTAAAGTAAGTTAGATACTTAGATAAAATATAATCCAATCTAATCCTATTTCAAATCTCAATATTATGGGTTGGATTCAGGTTATACCTGATTTTAAATAAAATTGAATAACCAATTAAGTTGAAATATTTTTTCCGTTGACTCGACTTGATCTAACCTAATGAGTAGATGGATTAAGTATGGATCCAAAATCAAGCATAACCTAATCCAATTCGATCTATTTGTAGGCCCAGATGAAAGGAAGGGAGAAATGATGGGAGGGTGGGAAGAGTTGAACTTAACAAGGAGTTGAGGGTGCCAAATGTAATTTTTTATTTAATAACGAATTTCTATTACAACTTAATAGGTTTCACTAAGTTAAGATTGATAGAAAAAGTTTACCTAATTTGTGATATAGGTGAAAAATTATAGGTTGAGCTTGATATTTGAGTCCATCTTATTTTTTGTTTAATAATAAATTTCTATTAATTTTATTATTTTACAGAATTTTTAAGGTAATCTTGATCATGTACAATCTCTTCTATAAGGAAGGACCTATTCTCACTCTTAATTTTATTTAAGATTCAAATTCTTAAAAAGTTGGCAGTTTGAAGAATCTTTAAGGCCCTTTCTACCAAGCTTGAGAGATCTCCTTCAGAACTACGTTGAATGATATTCCTTTTAGTACAAATGAATGATAATTTTAAAATTCAGTAATATTCTTATGAATACAGCAATATAGATTTTTTGAATGCACATATCTTATTGTATACTAAAACATTTGAAATTTATTTTAGGTTTTGGGCTTGAGATTTCTTATTCACCGTCTCGGTCTTGTAGATTTGAAATAAAGGGAGAATATTAGGAGAGAAAAAGTTAAAAAGGAAACTGAGAACAGGAAAGATGTTAGGAGTCTAGAAATGAGAAGCAGATAGGGGTTGAAGGTGTACATGTGCCGAAAGAGAGAAGAAGTTGGTGGTTGGAGAGGCATCAATATTAGAAATGAGAAAGATATTTTATACAATTGGAGAGTCTCTTTGTATGCTCTAATTTTTGCATCTTTAATAATTAAGAGTGCATAAACACTACATGATAGAAAGAATGATCAAACTAAGGTTGCATTTGGTGCATGATCAGGTAATTCTGAATGATAATATGGATTATCTATAAATATATTACCACTTGATAGTATAGTAGCTACAATAATATTTATTACTGTGTTTGGTATGACAAATAGATTATGAATCATATATCATTAAATTTTTAAAATATCCTTAAATTAAATTATTAAAATTTTATATATTATTATATATTTGATTTTAAAAATATATATATTTATAAATGATAATGTTTAAAAAAATTTTATTTATAAATAATATTTGAAGGGCACCATCGATCTAAAGAAGTTTCGCGGTCTGGAAAGGGTTATAGAAAGAATTATTTGGAATGAGGTCGCCAGTAGAGAGCGCAAAAGGAGAGAGAGAGCATAAAGGAAGAAAGGATAATCTTGTCAAAAATAATTTATGAGATTATCATATTTTTGATAATATGGATAACCACCAATTTGGATTATCTCATTTGAGATAATCGGACTATAGCATAGATTATCATTAAAAATGCGTACCAAACATAGTATATATGTGCTTTTTTAAATTATCGATAATTTGGATAGATTACTTGCTACCAAACATGTAAAAGAATGGAACTAAAACTAGGTTCTCGCAATTGAGGTGATAATTGCGATAATTATAATCATTTGACCATTAAAGCAAGCTAAGCTAGTTGGGCTAAGTTGAATGCTTCAATGGTTTCTGTGAGTTTATGTGAGATCTTTTACTTTAAGACTTAGCTATTTTGAGTTTCAATCGAGTGTTAAGGGACCACCATTTTTATCATGCCCACAAAAGTATCTCTTTTTCATCATGGGAATTAATAAAAGCTTTTTGTAAGATTACTCTTAGGCATATAGCTATGCGATACATGCGAAAGATAATAAAAAAATGTATAATTATTTTAAAATTTTATATTATTAACTTTAAACTTTGAAATTATTAGTTTTAACTTAAAAATAAAAATAAGATAAAATACATTGATTTAAATTTTAAGAAGAGTTTAATTATTTTGGAATTATATTAAGATTGAACAAAATCTTTTTCAAAAAAAGTTGTGTTAAATCATAGAGACTTTCTTTTTTTTTAAAAAAAAAGATAGAATCAAAATGAAATAAAACTCAAGACCTGATTATGATGGAAATAACTAATGCATAAGGAAGCTCTTCATTATCAATGTTCTCCTCAATAGTATATATTTATTTTTATATTTAAATAATAACATTTAATTGCTAGTTAATTTACTTACACATATGATACAAAAAAAATAATTGATTTTTTTAATTTGAACCATTTTAGTTAATAATATATATGATACAGCTGACCATCTCCTCTGGGCGGCGTCATAACACCCAGCGCAATTTCCGGGATCAATGATGTGATAACTCATTTTTGGGATGTTGGAATTCTTGTCCCCACCCTTGGCTCCGGCCTCCGATTCCGGCCTTGGCTCCGGCCTCCAGCGCCAGCTCCGGCTTCTGGCTCCGACCTCCAGCGTCGGGTCCGGCCTTAGGCTCCGGCCTCTGGCTTCGGCCTTTGGCTACGGTCTCCAGCGTCGGCTCCGGCCTTAGGCTCCGGCCTCCAGCTTCGGCCTTTGGCTACGGTCTCCACGTAGGCTCCAGCCTTGGCTCCAACCTTCGGCTCTGGCCTTTGGCTCCGGCCTCCAGCGTCGGCTCCGGCCTTAAGCTCCGACCTTGGCTCCGGCCTCGGCTCCGACCTTTGGCTCCGGCTTACAGTGTCCGCTCCGGCCTCTAGCTTAGGCTCCGGCCTCCGGCTCCGGCCTTTGGCTACGGTCTCCAGCGTCGCTCCAGCCTCCGGCTACAGCCTCCGGCTCCGGCCTTTGGCTCCGGCCTCCAGCGTCGGCTTCGGCCTTAGGCTCCGACCTTTGGCTACGGTCTCCAACGTCGGCTCTGACTCTAACTTGGTACCTTATTTTCCAAAGTACATTGAAACCCACTTAGATAACGGACACCAAGATTCGAGACATCCGTTACCGTGTATCTCGCTCGCTGAAATCACGGCCAGGTACTAACGTGCCCTGCAGTTACTGGCATACACGATGCCCATTCAGCAACGACTCACCCACTTGCCGTTCGGCGGAGCTCATCCTAACAAAGCGGATTCGATGGTTCTAATGGAGCGAGGTAAACGGGACCCCCCAGACAGGTATAAGAAGAGGACCCGAGCTCAACGAAGGGGACTCTTCTCTTTTAAGCTTTACTCATATACATTCCTGTTCTACAACCCACTGACTTGGGCGTCGGAGGGTCCCCACCAGAACTATCGGTCTGGACTTTTTGCAGGCTCTCGAAGGAAGACGGTGACCCCTCTGTATTCTCGAAGACCTGCGAAGATCTCAGCTCACCCGACGCCCATCGCAAGTGATTTGGCAGCAACAGATTGGCGCGCCAGGAAGGGGGCACACACACGTGGAGGGTGAAAGTTCTCCCTGTGACCCCATTGATTCTGCAAGGAAGACGATGGTGACAACACGAGCCCAGGAAGCTTCCACCAGCCAGCCGCAGAACACCTTCCGCGGCTGAGCAATCGGAGGCCAACCTCCATGTTCCGCCCCCTGCACAGATGAGCCAGCCTGACCGGCTTGAGGTTCTGGCTCATCAAGTGCAGGACCTGATGACGGTGGTGCAGGGATTGCAGGAACACTGCTTTGCCGCTGCACCTTAGCCCCCTCCACCTTGCGAAAGGGGGCATGGAGAAATTCAATCTCATCAAGGCGGGACTCCACCTGAGACCTCCCATCACTCGCCTCCCGAACCTCGTCGCTGGGAGACTTCAAAGCGACGCGGTCTCTCTCCCATCATTCTGATCATTCCCACAGACGGTCGGGTGAGAAGGAGCCAAGACGGGTGCACTCCTTGCACTGGAGGTTTTCATTGGCTTCATCTTCTGACTCCTCTAAAGACGACACCAATAGGAAGACCACTCGTTGGGCCGAACAATGGCTCGATGAGTATCATCAACGGTTGGAGGAGCTTAGTCGCCGGATCGCCAACCCTCACGAGACGGACTATGATCACCATCCCCCACTCTCCGACGCATCATGGAGGAACTGGTCCTGCCCCGTTTCTCTTCCCCAGTTGGACCCATATGACGGCACGACGGACCCTTTGGACCACTGGAGAGCTACAAGGTTCTCATGCAGGTCCAGAGAGCGACAGACTCCCTCCTATGTGTCACCTTTCCTGCCACCCTTCGTAAGGCGGTGTGAGCATGGTATTCTCGCCTGTCACCGCACAGCATCAATTCCTTTCGACAGCTGAGCGATCATTTCTGGCCCACTTTGATGCATGTCAGAAGATCCCACAAGTGGCCAATAGCTTATTCGCTGTTCAGCAAAGGAGTGGCGAGACCCTAAAGGACTTCGTTGCTCGGTTCAAGGAGGCAGCGCTGGAGGTGTATAATTTGGATGATTTTATAGCCACTTTGGCATTAAAGCGAGGACTTCGCCCTTCTAGGTTCGCCTGTTCCCTGGATAAGAAGCCTCCAAGCTCTTATGCCGAGCTTCTAAGCCGGGCGCAGAAGTACATTCGCACCGACGAGGGGACTCTTCCAGGAGGGAAGCTGATAAGAGCTCCAGCAAGAAGCCGACATCCACGGAGCCTACCGGAGCACGGTCCGGAAGCCTGAGCTTCCCCACCACTCAGACCATCAGCCTCAGATGCTCGTTCCCAAGGAGCAGTTCACCCCCCTCTTGGCCCCAATATCTCACATTCTACAAGAAATTGAGGAGGAACCCTACTTTCGATGTCCGCCTCCCATGAAGTTAGGGCCCCCCGTAGCAAGGAGCTTTACTGCCGGTACCACCGAGACTACGGTCATGACACTGAGGACTGCCGTCACTTGAAGAAGGCCATTGAAGAGCTTGTCCAGCAGGGTCACTTGGGCAAGTTCGTTCGAAGGGGAAACCTTCCCGCTCTGGGTCCATCGGCACCTTCGGCACCTCCGACAGACGTCGACAATACCCCTACGGAAAAAACCATAGCAATGATTTCCGGGGGGCAGGTGGCATCTCGAAAAGACAGCGGAGGGGGTAGACTCTATAATTCCTTTCTTTGGAAAGGATTTAGAAGGGGTAGTTAATAAGCACGACGACAGCGTCGTCGTGTCCATGACCATAGCCAAACACCCTATAAAAAGAATTTTAGTTGATAGTGGAAGTTCGGTGGATGTTTTGAGCTACGAGGCCTTTGTTTGGATGAACCTGTCAAATTCCTCCCTTCGACCCATCACCACGCCTTTAATGGGCTTTACTGGGGACTCTATGAGTGTTGAAGGAGAGATCGCCCTCCCTGTCACGGCAGGGACTCCTCCGTGTCAAAGTACGGTAGTCATAAATTTCTGGTGGTCCGGGTCCCGTTGGCTTACAATGCTATCCTGGGGAGGCCAGGCTTGAATTTGCTGGATGCGTCATCTCCACCAAGAGATTGTTGGTAAGGTTCCCACCGACGAGGGAGTCAGATAAATGAAGGGAGAGCAAAGCCCGCCACCGCTTTGCTGCCACTTATCTCCCAGTCCACTAGAGGCGGCATCGGCAAAAGCCCTTGAGCCGCTTGACCCTCGAGAGTTGGGAAGGAGGGGAGAGCCAGCCGAGCACCTCCTGACCCTCCTCTTGGGGGAGGACCCGACAAGGACCCTCCAGGTTGGAGCGCTATTTCCGGAGAGGCGCGCGATCGACTCCTCACCTTCCTGCATGCAACGCTGACATCTTTGCATGTCGTCATCAGACATGCCAGGGTCCCTGAGGAGGTGATCACCCATCGACTCAACCTCAGGCCAGAGTGTCGGCAGTCTGACAGAAGAAAAGGAGCTTTGCTTTGGACGACAGAAAGCTATCGATGAGGAAGTCCGTAAGCTGGTGGCGTGGGCCACATTCGGGAGGTTCATTACCCCGAATGGTTAGCCAATGTGGTGATGGTCCGTAAGACTAATGGAAGCTGAAGGATGTGCGTAGACTTCACCGACCTCAACAAAGCATGCCCCAAGGACAGTTTCCCTTTGCCTCGGATTGATCAACTGTGGACGCCACATCCGGCCATGAGACCCTTAGTTTCATGGATGCCTTCTCCGGGTACAACCAAATCAGGATGAACCCGGTGGATGAAGAGCTACCTCCTTCATAACTGAGAAGGGGTTGTACTGCTACAAGGTAATGCCATTCGGGCTAAAAACGCGGGGCCACTTACCAAAGGCTAATGAACAAAGTCTTCGAAGACCAGATAGGATGCAACATGGAGGTGTACGTGGACGACATACTGATAAAAAGTGTCCATGCCACCAGCCATATCGCCGACCTAATGGAGACCTTCGACAACCTTCGCCGATACCAGATGAGGCTGAACCCACGCAAATGTGCCTTTGGGGTAACAGCCGAAAAGTTCTTGGGTTTCATGGTAACCCGACGAGGAATCGAAGCAAATCCTGATAAAGTTCAAGCCATCTTGGACATGAGGTCTCCCACCAAAAGAAGGAAGTGCAGCGCCTGACGGGGAGGGTAGCGGCCTTAAGCCATTTTCTGTCCAAGTCCGCTGAGAGGTGCCTTCCTTTCTTCAAGGCGCTGCAGGGCCAATGGATTTGAATGGACGAAAGAGTGTCAGAAGGCCTTCAAGGGGTTGAAGGAATTCCTATCCACCCCGCCACTGTTGTCCAAGCAGATGGGTGGAGAAGAACTCCTTCTATACCTCGTGACTTCTCCTGAGGCGTTAGTTCTGTGCTGGTCTACGTGGACACTAACGGCACGCAATAGCCGTGTACTGCACAAGAAAGGTGCTCCATGATGTGCAGACCATGTACTCAAAGATTGAGAAGATTTTCTTCGTGTTGATCGTATCTGCCCAGCGCCTCCGACCATATTTTCAAGCCCATCCGATCATAGTGGTCACGGACCAGCCTCTAAAGATGATCCTCACTCGCCCGGACACTTCGGGCCGATTGGCGAAGTGGGTACTCAAGCTGGAGGAATTTGATATATCTTTCCGCCCTCGGTCAGCCATGAAATCTTAGGTCCTAGCAGATTTTTTGGTCGAGTGTACCTGGGGTAAGGAGCAACCCGAAGAGGCCTCTGCAAACCCTTCGATTCCCAGAACCAGGGATGATGAATGGATCCTTTATGTGGACAGGGCATCAAATTCTCAAGGGAGCGGAGCGGGCCTCATCCTGGCCAACTCGGACGGAGTTGTAACCGAGTGTGCACTCTGCTTCCTCTTTCCAGCCACCAATAATCAGGCAGAGTATGAAGCCCTACTATCTGGGATAAGACTAGCCCAGAGCTCGGGGTGAAGTGCCTTAGAGCGTTCACTGACTCCCATTGGTCGCTAGCCAAATCATAGGGGAGTATGAAGCAAGGGATCCTATCATGACCCGTTACTTGAGTATGGTGCAGTCGCAAGCTTCTCTCTTAACTTATTTCAATGTTGGCTATTCCTCGAGGAGAAAATGCTAGAGCAGACGCCTTGTCCCATCTTGCCACTCAGCCGACGGGATGTTGGGAAGAGCTTATATAGAGTACCTGGAAACCCCGAGTATCAAGTAACGAGAGAAGCCCTACCAGTCGAGCAGGAGCCTTCCTGGATAGATGCTTATATCCAGTACCTAACCGACGGTACCCTCCCTGAAGACCCTGCTGAGGCCAGGAAACTTAAAAGATGGACCCCGAAGTTTTTCATAATGGAAGGAAAACTCTATCTAAGGTCATTCTCATACCCAGTTCTTAGGTGCGTTGGCCCTACAGAAGCGGATTATATCCTACGGAAAATACATGAAGGCATATGTGGAAGTCATCTGGGGGTAGAGCTCTGGCGTACAAAGCCTTGCAGGGATATTACTGGCTAACAATGAAGGAGGATGCATCCAAGCTTGTCAAGAGGTGTGACAGTTGCCAGCGCCATGCTAATATCCAACACCAACTGACATCCCAGCTGACCCCCCTGACTGCACCCTGGCCCTTTGCCCAGTGGGGTATGGACATCCTGGGACCATTCCCTCCAGCCTCTGGACAACACAAATTCTTGTTAGTAGCCGTTGACCATTTCACCAATGGATCGAAGCCGAGGCTCTCGCCAAGATCACCGAGGGCAAAGTAAGATCCTTCTTTTGGAAGTCTGTTGTATGCCGATTCGGGCTGCCACACCCTCGTACTGATAACGGCCGATAGTTTGACAATGCGGCCTTCCGGGAATTCTGCACTGCTGGCATTCGTCAATGATTTACCTATGTGGGGCACCCCCAGACCAATGGCACAGCCGAAGTGACCAATTGCATTATCCTCCAAGGACTCAGGGCCCGGCTAGATGGTGGCTGTAAAGGATGTTGGGTGGAAGAGCTCCCCAGTGTATTGTGGGCCTACCACACGACGCCATGAGCCCCCACCGGGGAAACCCCTTTCAGTTTGGTTTTTGGGACCGAGGCCGTCATTCTGGTGGAGGTAGGTGTCCCCAGTCTCCAGACAGAGTTATACCATGAAGAGGGCAACCCAAGTCAGCTGCGGGCCGATCTGGACCTAGTGGAAGAATTGTGAGACCAAGCGCAACTCCGCATGGCGGCTTTCCGTCAGCGAGTGGCCAGATACTACAATGCTCGAGTACGGTCCAAGACATTCCTCCCTGGAGACCTCGTCCTGCGACGAGCTGAAATATCAAAGCCAACGGAAGGAGGCAAGCTAGCACCAAAATGGGAAGGACCATATCGTGTCACGGAGGTGCTTCATCATAGGGCATAAAGTTGAGGAGCTAGACGGGAAACCTCTCCCTGCACTTGGAACGCAGATAACCTGCGATGGTATTATCAGTAGTATGCTAGCTCCATTAATTTGAACCTGCTTGCTAAAGGGTTATCCAAAGTATTCTCATTGCTTCATTTTCGAGTGATCATACTTCTCACTTAAAGCCCGGCTCCGCATCGACACTCAAAGCCCGGCTCCGCGTCGGCACTCAAAGCCTGGCTCTGCGTCGGCACTTAAAGCTGGGCTCCACGTCGGCACTAAAGCCGGCTCCGCGTCGGCACTCAAAGCCCACTCCGCATCGGCACTGAAAGCCGGGCTCCGCGTTGGCACTTAAAGCCGAGCTCCGCGTTGGCACTTAAAGTCCAGCTCTGCGTCGGAACTCAATGCTCGGCTCCGCATCAGCATTCTATTCAACCTCGTGTTGGAATCAAACGAATTTACGTCGGCACAAACGTAGTCCTGCACTACTTATTGCTCTGACCTTCGTGTCTACAACTATGACTGATCCCGCATCAGTTCTTCAATTGATTTTCTAATGTCCCTTAAAAAGAAATCGTGTTGTAATTTTTCGACCATAGGTTTTGGTTCATGTTAGTTCACACACTAGTAGACCCAATTATGATCCAAGATACAAGCGTTACGGATCAAAAGATTCATTAATAGTCAAAGTTTACAAAATCGCCGATTTAAATCGACTTGAAGTATTACAATCAAGTGAGAGAGACTAAAGATCACTTGGAGCTAAGTTTCATCTTCGGGGACTTCATCTGGCTCCAACCCCTCGATCCCCTCAAGGCCGTAGAGTTTTTGGATCTTTTCCTTGCAGTCTGGAAGCCGCCCTCGTATGCAATGCCATCGATTCGGCCAATTCTCTACTAAAAGCGCTAGACTTCTGAAGTTCTCTACGGCCTCTGTGGCTCTCTTCTGCCTCGGAGGCTCTCTGCTCAGCTTCTGCAACCTTCTCTCGGCCTCCGTAGCCTTTTTCTCGGCCTCGGCGTCCTTCTTCTCAGCTTCGATCACCGCCACCTTCAAATCGGCGATCTTGGCATCGGACTGACGGGCGATCTCCTCTCGTTCTCGGCCCTCTCTTCAGCCACCCCTATTTCAATGGTGGCGGAGTGTAATTGTTCTTCAACATATACACTTCCGACCGCCACCTCCAATTTCTCCTCCGCTATCCTTTGTTTTTCTTCGGCCACCTGAGCATTATCTAGCTCATTGGCCGCCTGGCGTTGGGCGATTTCCAACGCCTCTTCTGCTTCTCGGCTCTTAGCCGGAGGGCTTCGGCTTCACCCTTAAGCGCCCGAGCAGTCTCTGCTCGGGTGTCCTCCAAAGCCATTTCTTCCTCTCTGCCCTAGCCCGGAGTGCTCGCATCTCCTCCAGCGATTGATCGAGACAGCATCGCCCAGGGCCCAAATGTCCCTCATAGCAATCATGAATTCAACGCCTGGAAAGTGTCTAGATTAGACAAAGAAAACAGTCTAAAAAAATGATGATGAAAAGGTTGATAATAGAGCAAAGCTTACCCAGAGGTGCGCCACAGACGCCTCTCGGAAGAAGGTAGCCCTCCCCTGGTGTCAGAGAAACTCCTGCACCTCGACACGGATGCCTCGTTCAGTGCTCGCTCGGCCCAGCGACTGTAGTTCGCCAAAATCGATTGGAAGGAAGGATCGATGCCCTTCCCTTCCGCTGACGTGGGCCGCATGGAGGACTCCGCCTCCGACTCTGCCACCTCCGGCACCTTTGCTGGGGGAGGCGCCTCGGCTGTTGCCCCTTTAGGAGGTATGACAGCTGCGGGAGTCGGTCTTGTAGTTGAGTGGGCCAGCTCCGTTTCGACGGCTTCGGATGGGGGTGACGGTGCTTTTGCAACTCGCTCCGGAGAGGGATCGAGTAGAATAACCGAAGGGGGAGCCGGTACTGGTGAAGGCAAATCGTTCCCCCCGCCTTGCTTTGCCCAACTTCCTCGCTGGCCTCGGCCCTTATCACGTCGTTCCTTACGGGCTGTCGGCTTGGGCTCCCACCGCCTCGTGCCTGCGCAAGGGCTCCGTAGTCTGAGCCGCTCCGGCATTGCCTTTCCAGCGTCGGCCCTCTGGGAATCTTGGCGATGGCCCTCCTCTCGGCGGGGGCCCCATTCCCCTTTGCCTTCCTCTTCCTGGTAGCAGCTTGCCTGATCTCACAAAGTGATGGCGTCATCCCTATATCAAAAAACAGGAAAGGAGTTAAAAAAATGCAAGGAACAGAAGAAGAGGGGAAAGAGGTGAGTAATGAAGTGCTTACCACTAGATGGAATAAGGCCGGCGAGGCGGAGGTTTTCGTCGGTCAGAAGCTGATTGCACCGAGGGATATCGCAGTTAGAAGCTGCCCAAATGCCATTCGGTCCCTCGGGAGGATGGAAGAATCCCTATTGGCATCAGTATTTGGTGTTCCCCAGCTTCCGCTCACCCCCTCGACATTGGCAAAGAAGAACTTATCTTTCCACCATTTGATAGAGGTGGGAAATACAACTTGAGGATCCTAGTGGGTCTAGGGGTGAAGGACCACCAACCCGCTTGCTTGCGGGGGATATAGAAACTGCGAAATAAGGAGATACTAGCCTCTATACCTTGCAGATGACAGAGAATCAGAAAGCCAACGATGGTTCGGATGGAATTAGGGACTAATTGGGAGGGTGTTAAAGAATATCTATCTAGAAAGTTGAGGATGAAAGGGTGAATGGTTAATCGAAGTCCTGCCTTAAAGAAGGCTCCATACAAGGCAACCCTTTCGGAAAGGGAAGAGGTTACCCTGTCATTAGGAGCAGGGTAGGACAGACGTAGGTTTGGTGGGAAATTATATCTGGCTCCTAGGTTCACTATGTCTTGAGCGGACATAGTGGAGGCAGTCCACTCGGGGGACTCCTCAACAATGCTAGAGGGACCAGCAACTGTCGGACGGCGTCGGGGGAAGGTTCGTCCGATGGCCGGTCGACTCCGGTTACGGGGTGTCCGGCCGACCGCCGCCGTTCCGACGAAGTGTGGTCAGAAGACAAAGTGGTCCAATGACTCGGTAAGGAAGCAGAAGGTTGAGAAGGAATGGGAGAACGACCCCCGGAATCGGANGACGGACGCTTGCGGATTCAAGGTAGGCGGTTGTAACGTAAAAGAAGGTGGGGACTAGAGGATAAGGATGATCTTTCTCTTTTATAACCCCATTTCAAATCATCCCACGGTTGTCAAATCTGGCCATGTGCCTACTTTCCACTGGAAGCCGTTTTGGCAGCCCATCGGCGCGAGAAATGCAAAAAACACCACCAATAAAAAAGGTGGTGGTGTCCTTACCGCAATGATGACGCTCATCTTTTTACAACTTCTCGCCCGAGAAAAATCTTCCCCAATCCCAACAGCTTAAGCGGACGAAATGATATCACGGAGATTAGCCGCCTGGGGGATATTAACACCCCTTTCGTTGGTGACTGTGCGCCCACCCACCTCAGGGGCGGGGGGCATCTGATATGGCTGATCGTCTCCTCTGGGCAGCGTCATAACATTCTGCACAATTTTCGAAATTAATGATGTGATAGATCGTTTTGGGATGTTGAAATTTCTATCTCCGCCCTTGGCTACGGCCTCCATCGTCGGCCCCAGCCTCCGGCCCTGGCCCTTGTCTCCGGCTTTTGGCTCCGGCTTCCAGCGTCGGCTCCAGCCTCCAGCTTCGGCCTTTGGCTCCGGCCCTTAGCTCGGCCTTCAGCCTCCAGCTCCGGCCTTTGGCTCGGGCCCTTGGCTCCGGCCTCCAGCCTCCAGCTCCGGCCTTTGGCTCCGGCCTCCTGCGTCGGCTTCGGCCTTTAGCTCCAGCCTTTGGCTCCGGCCTACAGCGTCGGCTCCGGCCTCCAGCTCCGACCTTTGGCTCCGGCCTACGGCTTTGGTCTGGCTCTAATCATAACTTGGTGCATACTTTCCAAAATACACTGAAACCCACTTCAAGTAACAGACCCCGAGATTCGAGACATCTGTTACCACGTATCTCGCTCGCTGAAATCACGGGCAGGTACTAGTGCGCCCCGCAGTTATCGGCATATATGGCGCCCATTCAGTAACGGCTCACCCACTTATCGTTCAGGAGAACGTGACTCCCCAAAGAGGTATAAGAAGAGGACCCGAGCTCAACGCGAGGGGACTCTTCTCTTTCGAACTCTACTGATATACAACTTTCTTGTTCTACAACCCACTGACTTGTGCATCGGAGGGTTCCCCACAGGAACCATCGATCTGAAACTTTTTGCAGGCTCCTGAAGGAAGACGGTGAGCTTTCTGTACTCTGGAAGGCCTGCGGAGATCCCAGCTCATCCGACGGTCATTGCAAGTGGTTTGGCAGCAACAAATAATATACAATGATTAAATCCAATGACATGTTTATAAATCTAGTTTAAATTATTGCTATAGAATTGCTTTGTTGAAAGAAATAAGAAACATTACTTCTGGAATCATGACATGACATACGAACGAAATTTTCATTTTCTTCGTGCAACTTTTTAAAATTGATCTCTGGCTCAAAGTTGAGTAGTTTTTAGTTACGGCACGGACGTTGTGGGCTAGCCTAGCACAATGGTCCAATAGTCTGTTTGCAGCTATTTATTATTTTTCTCCTTTAACATCCATAAACCTCTAGTTTCGATGATAGCTTTGTCCGATTCCTGGGAAAAAAATACTTTTTTTGCCGTTAACAATAACCAAAAAATACTAATTTTCAAAAATATTTTATATATTATGGAAAAGACCTATTCATCCTTCCTAATGGCTAATAAATTTTATGAAATTACATAATTTATAGTTTTAATTATGGTTCTTAGACTTAAATTACATGGTTATTAGCAATATTAGAAAAAAATAGTTTTAAGAAGTTAAAAAAAATTATTTAGCCTATTGGGCCTAAGCTATAGCAAATAAATATATGGATAAAAACTCTACCAAGACTGAAGATGAAGATGAGATAAATGACTGGACAAAAAGAAGAGGACCTTCAAGTTGCAACGGCTGCTGGGTTGCAAGAAGAAGCTATGAACAAAGGTTCGTATATTTAATCCTATAAAATAATATAAAAAATAAAAAACTTATCTAAAGGGCTTGTGTAGATTGGGTTGTGGGCCTAGGAGCTGTATCAAACCTCTTTAGAAAGTCTTCTTGCATTGCATGCAGTTCATGAGTTTACATATTGTGCTCTGATTGATTGTGCATGCGTACAAGCTGCATTTGCAATGCATGAAAGAATATTACGTGATTTATACCACGCTTGATGCACAAAGTCCACTCAACCCCTCTAATGTTGCCAGCCCTGCTCGCTTGGCCATGAAAGGAGCACCTATATGATGGGTCTTCTTTTTAATAAAATCTCTTAAACATGAATTTTTAACTTCTTTTAAGGCATCAAAAAATGGCTTCAATCTTGCTTTGACTCCAAATATTTTTTTTTTTTATTTTTAAAATAAAATTACAACAAATAAGATTTTAAAAATAATTTTATTTCTTCTATTTTTTATTAAAAAATTTTATTATTTTTAAATTAATTAAACTAAGGCATAGTTTTGAAAACTGGATAATATCTGTCGGTCGAACCAGTTCAACCAAGAATGGGTCATCAATCTGGTTCGATTTTATTATTAAAGTTAACTTTTATATGACCCAGTAAAAATAAAAAAAAACCCGTTGAATTGGCTGAGTTTCGAAGAATCGGTCTAACTCCAGTTTCATACTTTTAGTTTTAATAAATGAAATTATGATTAATTTTTTTGGGCTCAGCTTATATTCTAAACTATGGACGGAAAAACAAAACGATAATGGCGGAGATTGAAAGGCGGGCGATGGAGAAGGAAGGTGGTTCCGACAGAAATGAAGATGCTATGGTGGTTGGAAGAGATCGGAGCGAAAAAGGCAGAGGATGACGTGAAGATCGATGCAATTTTGAACTGCAAAAATTCATTTATTTTAATCCAAAAAATAAAAAACTTAAATAAAATAAAAAAATATTTATTTTTTTATTTTTATATTATTAAATTAAAAATTAATTATGATATTATTCAATTTTAATCAAACCGATTTATTCAATCAAATTGGTTGACCCACAATTCAAATGCCAAAATAGTTCATTGTTGGATCTGATTTTCAAAATATCGCTAAAGTCTTACTTTTATTAGTTTTAAAAATAAAAAACTACGATTTTTACCGTCACCGTTCGCATTACTTTCATTGCCTGAACCATTACAGTCTCTACGATCGTTATCCACCGTCGTTACCTTCTCCACAACCATCGACATCATTTACATCATTACTGTGAAGCCATCCACCTCCGTATCATGTTCCTCTCCGCAAAACATCATCGGTTCCTCTACCAACATCACATGAGCGAAATGCCTCATCGCCGCCACCACAACCTCCGCCCCCATCCCCGGCACCACGCCACTGTTACCATCCATATATTTAAAAATAATTAATGACAACAAATGTATTTATGCTTTTTAAAACAATTTTTTGAAAAAAAAAAATAAACAGGTTGGGCCATGCGCGTTGTCGCGAAGCAGAAACGACACGCGTCTAAAAAGTAGCCCTCGACTCCCATCCCTACCCAGAAGGCCCGTACGAACGTCCTGAGCCGTCTGCTTCCATGGCCACCAGTGGCCCGACGCCCACCCCGAGATTTGTGCCATGGCGTGCCGTGCCGTGCGTGCCCTGCCTCGGTGGTAGACTAAAGCTATCTATCGCCAATCCCCTCCTCAGCTCAACTGCCCAACTTCGCCCAGACCCATCATCTGATTCGATTTGATAGGGACCGCGTCTGATCAATCCATGGACCTCCCTTCCCCTATCCATTGCAGATCAGTCGTCGTACATCCTCCACCATGCCATACAACTGACGAAGGCTATTTCTTTCTTTCCTCACGCTTCAATCCTACCTCATCTTTTTACGGAAGAGAAGGAGAAAACACCAACGAAAATACGCGTTGCACAATGTACTACTAAAATGCATCCAATCAGAAACAGAGAACTAAAGTTATATATATATATATATACATAATTAGTTTCACGTCCATCCTAAGGAGGAGAAATGACATAATCTAGATCGTACGATCAAGATCAAACGATAGGCCGGGACCATCGTGATCCTCCCCACCACCAAAACGAGAACAGGGGGCGCTTCCCTGCGACAAAAACTGCCAGGGTCCCTTCCCTCCCTCTCTCTCTCTACCGCCCTTCCCCTTTTTCTTTCTTTTTCTCCCTCCCAATCCCTAAGGATTTCGAAATGTTGACCCTTCTTTGTTCCTAAATTAACAACATGAACCCTAAATTTATTGAAACAGAGACTGCAAACCTCACTCACTACCAAGACGGGTGAGACTAGAGGAAGATGAAGCACTCCAAGGAAACGAGGGGATTCTCCAGCGACTCCTTCCCTTCGCCACCGTCGCAGCTGCTCGCCTCCTGCGCCCTCTTCCCATCACCATCAGCCGCCGCTGCCGCCTCCGTCGTGATCCTGCGCGGCGATGCCCGGCCGTTCGCCCTCGACGCCAGCGCGACCCTGCATTGCCCACCGGCGTTGGCATTGCGCAGCTCCGCCGCCCGTTTCGCCGCGGGAGATACAGACCTCCTTCCGGACCTCTCCCCGAGGTCTCTACGGGAGCCGTTCCCAGCGGAACCCGGCTCCTCGCCGCCCACCCCTGCCCCGCCTCCCTGACGGAATACGTCCGCCCGACGCCTCCCTCCCTCCTTTTCACCGGCGACGGGGAGGACCTCCCACTGCGGCAGCCGACGCCGACGCCGACGCCGACGCCAGCGCCCCTTTCTTTGTTACGAGCAATCTCTCCAGCGACGGAGCACTTCCGCTGGAACTTCGCCGGCGACCTCTCCCCCCTCTCATTCTCCTGGCCTCACCCTCCACCTCCTCCGCGCCCGCCTCCTCTCCTCCTTTTTTCTCCGTCACCGTCGTCGAGACAGAGAAGCCCTCGCTCATGCTGCAGACCTCGGAGTTCTCCTCGGACCTCTCATCGTAGCCGCCGTTGGTGGAATTAAGACCTGGACCCCCCTAAAACCCTTCTCGCTCCCTACCTCCTCTTTCTCCCTCCCTTCCTCGTTTGGCCTCGCCCTCGGCTTCGGCGTCTCGGAGAGCACCTCCTTCACCGTCTCCTCCTGAGGTGCCTCGGGCTCCGTCGGCGGCGGACTCCTTTGCCGGCGGACGGTGGACGCCGCCTTGCCGCAGGAAGTAGCCTCGCTTTTGCTGAAGCAGCAGCCCATCCTCTTCCCCTACAGAGGCATCTCCGGCCGGGACTCAGCCAGGGGGAACGGTGACGGCCCTCTGGTCGGGACCTAAGTAGCTCTCTCGCGGCACGGAGTCCGAGCTCCCGGTCTTGTAGATTTGTAAATCTTCCCTCCTCCTCTCGTTCCAGGTTCCAGAGCGATTGGTGGGACTGGGAGCAAAGCAGAGCGAGTCAAAAGAGGAGTAGTATTTATTAGAAGGGTAGGGCGGCAGAAGGCTCAATAAATGTCCTATAATTACGAAGATGCCATCGCCTTCCGCCTTTAGTTTCCTAACATTTTATTTTATCTCGTCCGTACTATGCATGTTGTTCCCGCCGTGCTTTAGGGACTGATCCATGTGATCTGACACGGGACGAACCGAGTCGTCCGATCCAACAACGAATAAGAATCCCGGGATCCGGTCAAGACCGTCCCGTCCAACCGTCGGAACTCAACGCCTTTTCATTTCGATTAGGGCATTTAATCACATCATCACGTATAGGGGTCGAGGGGATGTGGGCTGGGGAGAACCGTCCAATCATTCTGGTATTTTCTGTGAACAAGACGACCTTAAAAAGGGGTGGGGTTGAAACATGAAACGATGGACCCAGGGCGGGCCGGGGTCATCAGCGGCGGAGAATTACTATTCGTTGCGCGTTAGACAAAGAAGTCGCGATCTGATGGGATAAAGAGCAGGGTTCCGTCGGCAAAGCAACGAGTAAACAAAGGAATTCCAGCAGCTTGAGTACATTACATATATTATATATACACTAGACCACGTAGGGATTAAAAGAAAGTAACGGCAACAAATAGGAATTAGGTGAGGCACATGAGTTAGTTGGATGGTCTGCGTCGAGATTCCATGGTCCCATTGGACGGTTGCAGTAAATTGGGCATCCCCCCAACGATACAGTTCGCACTTCGCACTGCCTCTTCGCCAGCGTCAGGAACGGTGGCGTAACCTTGAAGGCACGCACGGGGATAGGTAGAGGAGTTAATATAAGATGCCAATTATATAATGGGATAAAATAGAAGCTCAAGATAGGTGCTGAAATATGCAATCAAAGCATGCCAGCCAACAAATGTTACATAATTTTTTTTTTTCAAGTTATAGATAATTTATTAAATTATCAATAATTTAAATAAAGTTCATAGATAGCTATGTTTGATATATATTTTAAATTATAATTTATTGTGTAATCTAGATTATTTCAAAAAAAATAGTGATTATCCATATTATCAAAATGTAAGTAATCTGATAAATTATTTTTTGATAAAATTATTTTTTTAATCACTCTTTACTGAATCCTCCTCTGTTAATCTGGATTAAATCTTCATATAAAAGGTTTCGAGCCATATCCTCTTTATGGAATCGGACCACGGATCTCCATTGCCCAGCGATCCCACAGGACGCCTTTTTCGATCAATAGCGTTCAGCATTCTCATCGATCACTTCGAATATCATTTAAATATAATTTTTTTAAACATTATCATTTATAAATATATTTTTTTAAATCAATATATATAATAATAAATTTTTAATAAATTTAATTTAGCAGTATTTTAAAATTTTAATATTATATGACAAGTAATCTGTTTGTCATGCCAAACACAGTAATCAATATTACTGTTGCATTACCTGTGTATACCAAACAAAGTAACCAATATTTTTAATCGTATAAATAATTCACATTATCATTTAAAATTACTAGCGATGCACCAAATGAAATCTTAGAAGATCCTTTTTTTTTTTTTACTCGATTCTTCGTCATTTAACCATAGTTACATGGCAAGTATATGCTACACCCAGACTTAAGTAAATTAATACTATCATTGACTCAATGGTTTCATACTATATTGTAGGGCCAGCTGAGATTGAACTGTCGAGCTACGTTCACGGAACGAGCCGATGTTGCATTATCTTACAAACATCGAAGGTATTTTAGCCACAAAATATAATAGATCCTAGGAATGGAGTAGCTCAAAGTAAAAAAAATAAAAGTAGACTTTCAAAAATAAGAAAAGATATTTTGTTCCCTACTTAGCCTTCTGTGTAAGTATTCTTCTGAATGATTTTCTTTGCAGCAGTTGCTTTTCTAACAATTTTCATATGAAAAATTAATGAAGATCACCTGCCAGATCGTAGCACTGTTCACCAATCCAGTACGAAAGGTCGCTGCTCATACGCTTTTAATGTACCATTCCGCATGGCCCCGTGACCAAATCATCTAAGGTAATGTCATCAACTAAAGTGATCAACAATCTGGAGCATAAAAGGAACACTCCATACGTAATACAGAAGTAATTGGAATATATATATATATATATATATATAGTTAAACAAAATACTTCTACCGATTGTTACTTTTAAGTATAACAAAATACATCTTCAGACGAAGAGGAAAGTGAGGTAACCATCTTAACAATGAAAGCACGAGATGACGTGGCTGATAAGCCATGTGGATAATCACGATAAAATTAACCAAGTGATGCGAAAGTGGTGTGGCCACATAAGCCGAAGCAGTCCCGACTTCTCCAAGCCGGTCCTGCATCTACCTCGGCGGCTCTCGTCGGCCCCGGCCTCTCCAGGCGAGCTGAGGCAGCCCTGACTTTTCCAAGTCGGCCCCGCGTCTGCCCCGGCTCCTCCGTGTCGGTCTCGGCGGCCCTCATCGGCCCCGACTTCTCCAAGTCGGCCCAGCGTCGGCCCCGACTCCTCCGTGTCGACCTCGACAGCCCTCATTGGCCCCAGCCTCTCCAGGCGAGCCGAGGCGGCCCTGACTTCTCCAAGTTGTCCCAGCGTCTACCCCGTCTCCTCTGCGTCGGTCTCGGTAGCCCTTGTCGACCCCAGCCTCTCCAGGCAAGCCGAAGCGGCCCCGACTTCTCCAAGCTGGCCCCGCGTCTGCCCAGGCTCCTTCGTGTCGGCCTCGGTGGCCCTTGTCGGCCCCAGCCTATCTAGGCGAGCCGAGGCGGCCCCGACTTCTCCAAAACCATCAACTTTCTGACTTGAACAGACTGACACAGCCAGGCCCACCTACCATCTGGCCACGCCGTCGATGGAACCAGGCCCACCTACCAACTGGCCCCGCCGACCGATGGGACCTAGCCCACCAACTGCCGGCTTCCCCTCTCCGATGGGACAGAACCTACCGACCAGCCCAAATTCACGTAACTTCCACGTGTTCCGCAGACGTTTCTCCCTCACGGAACTTCACGTGGCTAATCCCCATACGAGTGTCAAACGCCTATAAAAGGATAAGTCAACTCGAGGCCCAGGTATGTGAACACAAGTGCTCACATACACTACCACCCCAGAAAGACCTCAACTCTCGGAGTTCTATCTGCCCCTAAGGAGCTCTGTCGAGCTCCCCTTTGGCTGTGACCTCGGTCGCTAACTTGGGCATCGGAGGGTCCCCACTGAAGCTCCCTCCGGTCTTGGAACTTCTTGCAGGTTATCCAGCTCGGCGAGGATCCCATCAGCAAGCAGACTCATCTTCCCTGCGCTCGAGTCCAGCGATCGGGCGTCATCAGATTGGCGCGCCAGGAAGGAGGGGAAGGAAGGCGAACCCTACAGCATCCACTTGCAAAAGCTCCCGCTCTGTCCACTAAGCAATGGTGGTGACGCGGGCTCAAGATGCTTCCACCAGCTACCCTGGGGGGCATCCTCCACCGGCTAGGCAACAGGAAGCCAACCTTCCTACCACCGATCCTTCCGTCGTTCACCCATCGCCAGACGCAGCTGCCCCAGCTGATCAGCTGGCAGTGCTTACTCAACAAGTCCAAGCCCTCACTGCCATGGTACATGGGCTCCAGGAGCAACAGTCCGTGGCCATCCAGTACCAGACTACTCCTCCACCCGCTAGCCAGCAGTCAGTGAGGGAAAGATCCCCTCAGCGAGAAGTCGGCCATCGTCAAGCCTCTCCTAGGAGACCTCATCGGGAGCCTCTTAAGAGGTCGCATTCTCTCGACCGTAACCCGAACAAGTTCTCTCCAGAACCTCGGTGCCAAGAGGAACCAAAGCGAAGGTCTCACCTCCCGCGTTCTTCTCCATCCTATTCTTCATCATCCTCCGAACCATCCAGGCGGGTGCCAGCATTCAGCCTTCAGGCGGAGGAGCGTCTGGATGAATACTATCGACGACTGGTACTGGATGAGCTCACCAGAAAAATTAACAACCAGCCGGAGGAAGAATACGACACCGTCCTCCCTACACCGGCCGAATATTGGAGGAACCCGTACCCTCCAGATTTCGCCTTCCTCAGCTGGATCCGTATGATGTACGATAGATCCCATCGACCACCTCGAAAGCTACAAATACCTCATGCAAGTCCAAGGGGCTACGGATGCCCTCTTGTGCAAGGCTTTCCTCGCTACCTTGCGGAAAGCCGCCCACGCCTGGCACTCCCGTTTGTCCCTTCATAACATCGATTCCTTTTGGGTGCTGGGAAAGGGCGTTCTTGGCGCACTTCAATGCTTGCCGAAGGATCCCAAGGGTTGCAGACAGCCTCTTCTCCGTACGCCAAAAGGAAGAAGAATTACTTCGGTACTTTGTCGCCCGATTCAAGACCGCCGCTCTCGAGGTCTACCACCTGGATGATGCGGTGGCAACGTTGGCACTGAAACGGAAACTCCTCTCTTCATGCTTCACCTACTCCTTAGACAAGAAGCCCCCCAGCACCTACTCCGACTCCTCCTCCGGGCACATAAATACATCCATGCGGATGAGGCTGACCTCACCCGCCGAGAGTCAGCGACAAGATCCAGCCGAAAGCCTGCCCATCCCAAGCCGAGCGGACCTTCTCGCCCCGAAGGCCCAAGCCTTCTCGTCGGCTAGACAATAGGCTCCGGAGCCTCGCCCCTCTGGAAAGTGAGCTCACGCCTCTCCTCGCCCCTCGGTCTCATATCCTCATGGAGATTGAGGGTGAGCCTTACCTTCAGTGACCTCCTTCTATGAAGAAGGGCCTCCCCTGCGACAAAAGCCGCTATTGCCGTTTTCACCGGGACTACGACCATGACACAAACAACTGCTATAGCTTGAAGCGCACCATCGAGGAGCTCATCTAGCGAGGCTACCTCGGGAAGTACATCCAGAAGGTGCCCCCACCAGTGCCAGCTCTCATGGGAGCCTGCTCAAGCTGCCATTGACAATGCCCCAACGGAGTGGACTGTTGGAATGGTGTCCTGGGGGCAGCTTCTTCATCTAAGCAACCGAGGGGGGAGGAAGCGCCGGATAATGTAACTCCCAAGGAGGTTCAGCAGTTGTAGAAAATGTAAACAATGAAAGCATCGTCGTCTTGATGACGATCGCCAAACACCCTGTAAAAAGGATCTTAGTTGATAGTGGCAGCTCAGCTAACATCCTTCGGGCTGGCACACAAACCCCGAGACGGTTAAAAGGAGCTCGCCAGCATCGCGGCTAATGGGACACCACTTGGCCCCAGCACGGAGATGCCCCCGAGTCGGTTCAAGTCCCTAACAGCTCTACACCTGATCGAGTCTCCCCTCGAGCCGGCACACAAACCCTCGAGGCGATTAAAAGGAGCTCGTCGGCATCGCGGCTAATGGAACACCACTCGGCCCCAGCACGGAGGTGCCCCCGAGTCAGTTCAAGTCCCTAACAGCTTCGTACCCAATCGAGTCGCCCCTCGGGCCGGCACACAAACCCTCGAGACAGTTAAAAGGAGCTCGCCGGCATTGCGGCTAATGAGACACCACTCGGCCCCGAATGGAGGTGCCCCCGAGTCGGTTCAAGTCCCTAACAGCTTTGTACCCGGTCGAGTCGCCCCTCAGGCCGGCACATAAACCCTCGAGGTGCTTAAAAGGAGCTCGCTGGCATCGCGGCTAACGAGACATCACTCAACCCCAGCACGGAGGTGCCCTCGAGTCGGTTCAAGTCCCTAACAGCTCCGTACCCGATCGAGTCATCCCTCGGGTCAGCACACAAACCCCGAGGTAGTTCAAAAAGAGCTCAGCGGCGTCTTGGCTAACGGGACACCACTCGGTTTCTGTGTCGTCCCTAATAGCCCGCACCCGCTCGAGTCACCTTCGGAACTAGCCCCTGAGGCGTTTCATGGGTCCGGCAGCCTTGTACTCATTCAGGCTATCCCCCTAAGTTCACAGGCGAATCCCTAAGGTGGTTCTAAAGGCCGCCTAGGTACATCCAGATTTTCCATGTGGCCGGCGCCAGACTACCTTGCTTACCTGGCCGGGAACCTGATGAACCACAAGCCTAACTAGCGGCGTGACTCTTTGTAGATTTATTCGATCACTATCGAGCCTAAGTCTATGGAATCACCGCGACGTCACAGACATGCAGGATACTTATAAAAAGAAAGGCAGAAGAAACATCTTGGAAGAAAAATCTCTTTTCATTGACATCTTGTGACAATTACAAAATCTGACCCAAAGTCAGTTACAAAAAGAAAATACAACATGAAAGGGGAAATACAAAAAATAAAAGATACAAATATCTCAGGGCCCGCTTGGCCCTGGCTAGGGCTGAAAACGGATCGGATAAACTCCGACCATATCAGTATATGTATTCGAATTATATTAAATTCAGATAGTTATTTTACAGTTTAATCGGATTCGGATACGGATTCGGATATCTAATCCAAAAAATAATCGGATACGGATACGGATTATATACATATTTAAATACGGATACGGATATCCATTTTATTATACCTGGAGGGATAATATTTTGGTTTTTTATTTTCAAACCAAAGCCCGCCGGCCCAGGCACTGGGACGGCCCAAGCGAAAGCCAATTTTTAAGTTAAAAAAATAACATCACAACGCCCGGAAGGCATGCATGATCGACACATCTGTACGGATCGGACAAACTCCTCTGAGCCCGCTCCCAGCTCCCTACATCACTTCGGCACTTCCTCACGACAGTTCTTCGCTGCTTTCTTCCAAATTTCCAATCTTCTGTTCACTGTTCTTCGTCTCGTCTTCCACTCCACAGTCGACATCTAGACTTCCTGGGATCGATCCGTGGAGGCAGCAGCGAAGGAGACGGAGTTCTTTCTTCCAATCTTCCATTCTTCGAAGCAGCAGCGAAGGAGACAGAGTTCTTTCTTCCAATCTTCCGTTCTTCGTCTTCCACTCCACCATCCACATCCAGACTTCCTGGGGGCTGGGAGCGATCCGCGGAGGTGGCAGCGAAGGAGACGTGGAGGCGGCAGCGAACGATCCGTGGAAGCAGCAGCGAAGGAGACGGAGTTCTTTCTTCCAATCTTCCGTTCTTCGTCTTCCACTCCACCATCCACATCCAGACTTCCTGGGGGCTGGGAGCGATCCGCGGAGGTGGCACGAAGGAGACGGACCAGACGATCGAGGAGGAGCTGTCACGAAGCATCCTTCCCCTAATCTTCGCCGCATCAGCCAACAGGTCACAGGTGAGCTTCCTTGAACCTTGATCCTTCCCATATTCCAATTCCAGAGAGAGAGAGAAGGGAGGGAGAGAGACTCAGAGAGGGAGAGAGTGGCAGAGGAATCGAAGCTTTCTTCTTCCTCGATTGTTCCCCTGTTTCACCGGAGGAATCGAAGCTTTCTTCTTCCTCGATTGTTCCCCTGTTTCAGGTGAAACAGGGGAGCAACGCTGCAACAACCAACGGCCCAACAGGGCTCCCTTCTTCTTCGTCAGTTCGTCTTCTTCTTCTTCGAGAGAGAGAGGTATGAGAACTGGAACCATCCTCTTAAAATGTAGACTAGAACCATCCTCTTAAAATGTCTTGGTGTCATGCACTCAGTCAAAATTATTTTTGCTCCAGCAACTGCACCGATTGTATTAGCTTTTGGTTTGATTCGTTTGAAACTTTCTGCTTTCTTATTGTTATTGTTATTCTTAACGTGCATATATAAGCAGCTTCCAGAATTGAACTACCAAGGCAGGCCTTAGAAAGAGATAGAGGAAGTTGATATGCTCTGATATCCACTCATCTGATACGGTAAGATCAGTCAATCAGCTAAGCATTAACATGAGGTCCAATTCACTTGAGACTTTCCTTTAAGTTGGTGTGATTGCTTGATGCATTTGTTAGCTTTACGTAGGTAAGTAACACCCCCATGAAAATGTCAACTCTAATCTTAGTCTTTAACCTACGCTAAAAGATTCTATCATTTGGACTTTGTAAACTAATCCACTTGCTTCCAATGGCACATTTGGTGGGAGAAAGAGCAGAAAGAAACCAAGTTCTAGTTTGTTGCAGGGCCTTAATTTTTGAGGAGGGTATAACCTCTCAATTAGCAGAGATGAAAGCAAGAATGGCATCATGGGAGACTTAAAATATATCATATGAAGGAAAACCATAGCTAAGGGATGTGGGGTGTTACACTGTTACCTGTAGGTTTGGGCTACGGAGGATTGTAGAAAAGGAGGGCAATAGTGATCAAGTTAGCTTGAGTGCCAGTGGTCACTGAACTCTTATAGGGTGTTGGAAAAGTCATAGGTGATGCAAAGGCCAAAAGGGTTGGGGAGTAATTAATTAGTTGTGAGCTCTTTGATGAAAGAGATTGGGAATGTGTTTGGTTCATAATATGGGATTGTTAATCCAATTTCCTGGGATTAGATCGAAAATTGAAGGGAAGGGATGAGTTTATTAATTTTGGATTTATAACTTTGAAATATCAATAAAATGATAGAATCATGCCATTTGAATCCAATTCTTACTCTTTAAACTTCTCTTTTATTATGGATCTCAGTGTGTATGAGATTTATTTTAAGCATACATTTGTGTGATTCTATCATTTTTGTGATATATCATGTGTGTATTATGGATCTCAGTGTGTATGAGATTTTTTTTTTGTGATGGAATTCTCATTGACTTGTGTGATCATGGATTTTCTTATTATATATATTTTTTTTTTTTATTTTGAATGCAGTTGTTATATATCATGTCTTCTAGTGGAACCATTGAAGATGCAAATAGCAAATCAGTTGAGCCTACAAATCAAACAGAGAGGAAAAGACAAAAGAAAAAGCTAACATCTAAAATTTGGGATGATTTTACAAAGTATGAATTAGAAAAGGAAGTTGATGGAAAAATTTTTAAAACAGAAGAAGCAAGATGTAATCACTGCAAAAGAATATTTAATGGAGCTAGTAGGTTGGGGACAACACATTTGAAAAATCGTCTTGATAAGTGCCATTCATTTTTGAAGAATACTAATGTCAAAGGCCAACTAATGTTACAAACATCATTGCAAAAAGAGGATGACACTTGTTCTTTGAGTACCTATACATATGATGGAGATGTTAGTTAAGAAGCTTATACGGATGTTTGTTATGCATGAATACCCATTTGCTATGGTTGAGCATGAAGGATTTATTGATTTTGTTAAGTCTTTAAGACCATCTTTTGACTTAAAGAGCCGCATAACCCTTAGAAAAGGGATTATGGAAACATATTTAGAGGAAAAGAAAAAAGTTTATGATATGTTTGGTCTACTTTCATGTCGGATAAGTGCAACTATGGATTTATGGACTTCTAGACAAAACAAGTCTTATTTATGTGTGACAGCACATTTCATTGATGATGATTGGAATTTGAAAAAGAAAATAATTAATTTTATGCATATGGGAGGAAGACATACTGGAGTCAATTTGTGTAATACATTTATCAAAAATATGATTGATTGAAACATTGATCGTAAGTTATTTGTATTAACATTGGATAATGATCGTGCCAATGATGTGTGTGTCAGAGAAATCGTGGATAGGCTTCAAGGAGCACTTGTATGTAATGGCCAGTTCTTTCATGTGAGATGTGCTGCACATATTATTAATTTAGTTGTGCAGGATGGACTAAAAAAAATTAATATGGCAATTGAAAATATCAGAGAAATGGTGAAGATTGTTCGAAGCTCTCCACTACAGTTAGAGGAGTTTGAAAAGAGGGCTAAAGAATGTAATTTGGATACACGTAGAGGTTTGTCAATTGATGTCCCAACACGGTGGAACTCTACGTACATGATGCTAAGGGATGCTTGTTATTATAAAGAGGCTTTTAAAAGATTGCAGTGTCTTGATCCATACAAATATGATATGTGCCCAACAAATGATAATTGGATAGAGGTAAAAATTTTGTCAAGCTTTGAAAAACTTCTATAACATCACCGAGCTCCTTTCAGGCACATTATATCCAACTGCAAATCTCTTTTTTCAAGAATTTTGTGAAATTCAATTGCAAATTATTGAATGGTGCACAAATCCTAAGGATCAACTTTTTCTCTTTATGGCATTATCAATGAAGGAGAAGTTTGACAAATATTGGCAACAATCTAATCTCATGCTAGCAGTGGGTTCATTCTTAGATCCTCGTTACAAAATGAAGATGGTAGAATTTTATTACTCACAGATTTACTCTTTAAATGGAGAAAAAGAGGTCAGTGATGTTCAAAATGTTATTCGAAACCTTTATAGTGAGTATGAAAAAAAATTTCCTTCATTTTCTATTCCAATTACTCATGATATTGGTTCATCGAGAGATAGCGGATATATTTCTGATGAGTTTGATGAGATGGAAGGAAGAAAAAAAAAGTTTGCACAATTTATGAAGAAGAATGCACAACAACAACAAATTAGAACAGATTTGGATATATATATGGAGGAATCTATTTGGCCATGGGTTGAAGGTGATGCTTTTGATATTTTAGGTTGGTGGAAATCTAATGGTCCAAAGTATCCTATCTTATCTCGGATTGCAAGAGATATTTTGGCAATTCCAGTATCTACTGTAGCTTCAGAATCAGCATTTAGTACAGGTGGACGAGTGATAGATGCATTTCGAAGTTCATTAGATCCTGCTATTGTTGAAGCTATGATTTGTCTTCAAGATTGGCTGAGATCTGAGAAAAAAGGTAACTTATTGCATTTTATACAATATTTTTATTAGATTTAACTTATTTATAATATTTTACTATTTTTTAAAATTTCGTTTCAGGTCATATTCCTTCCATTGTTCATGATCTCAATTCTCCTGTTATGTTGGATAAGTAAATGCAAATGATGTGTAGTTTTTAAAAAATAAGTTATTATTTTTATTTATATATATTAACTTTTGCTAATAATATTCTTAACATGTTTTATTTCAGGATGATTAGAGCATTGAAGATTGTCATATGATGTTATTCAATGATTTTTGAACTTTTTACTTAATAGTTTATGAAATACTTCTTATGACATTTGAGTTTATGAGATGCATTTAAGATTTATCGTCAACAAATCCTATTAAATATTTTGCCTTGTTTATTTCATTCCAAATATTTTGTGCTTGTGTGGGCTATGATAATATTTTGAGCCTATTCAATTTAATTTGGCAATGATGATAGGGACTTCCAATTTGTTTTGACGCTCAATGTGTGGGCTGTGAAATCATGATTTGGAGGGCATTTCTAAATGCAACCATTGTGATTTGTGAAGCATATGTTTGACATTGAAATCATGACTTGGAGGGCATTTCTAAATGCAACCGTTGTGAGTTGTGAAGCATATGTTTGACACTCTATCTGAGCCAAGGGCCATGATGTTAGGCAGATTCATAGCATTTCCTGACTCGGCTGCATGCAAATTGTAACCATCAGGAAATAACAGCTGATAATGTCTTTCTGAGCCAACTCAAACTATGTCCCTATATCTGATGAGTTACTAGCGTCCTGGAGGATATTTATTCATTTCCTTGATCAGGTCTGTGATATATTTTTAAGAATCAAACGTCTTTGATCAGGTATGTGATATATTTTCAAAAATCATACTTCGTGGATGCTTGGCAAATTACTTATTTCAAGCCTAGCCCCTTGATATGATCATTTATATATTATAAAACTTGACTTTGTCCTATGTTTTTGTTCCTTTGTGTTTTTCAGGTTGGTAATTGTTTGGGCACTTTGATCAAAACATTCAAGGCTTCTTTCCTGCCATTCTTTGGCGAACTTGCTATGTACATAACACCAATATTGGTAAGTCCTTAGAAAAATGCTACTTGTATTTCTTAGTAGTACTCAATAAAATATGCTTGACATTTTGCTTTTCCTATTGTATTTATGCATTTTTTTTGTATTAGTGAACTGCAAATTCTTATATATGTCTACATTTCATGAAAATTCTTGTCTTAATGCTTAATAATTTCCATCTCAAATATTTTAGGTCATGTTACACTGTTGCTTAGTTGGATTTGTTGTGGATTTCAACTTCTTTCAAATTTCTTAAGAGAACATTTATGTAGCCATATTCTTATTGCCTATATTTTTTCTTGTGGTAGACAGTAGGGAGTTTAGTGGCTTCTTTAGTATTTATCTATTTAATATTTATTAACTCTTTCATAACTATTCATCATATAATACCATCATGAGATCATAGAAATTTTTATCTTCATATCCGTATCCGTATCCATATAACAAATATGGATATGCTTGATATCCGATTCATATATGTATCCGTATATAATAAATATGGATATGCTGAATATCCGATTCGTATCCGTATCCGTATATAATAAATATGAATATGCTGGATATCCGATTCGTATCCGTATCCGTATATAATAAAATGGATATACTTGATATCCGATTCGTATCCGTATCCATTTAGAATAAATATGGATATAATTTTAATATCCGTTTAGTATTCGTATCGTATTCGTATCCGTTAAAAAATATGGATACAAATACGGATATACTACTATCCGATCTGTATCCGATCCGTTTTCAGCCCTAGCCCTGGCTCTTCCCCGGCCACCTCCTCCTACGATTCTTCACCGTTGAGATCCTCGGGCTGGATCTTCTCATGATCGAAGCTGTTAATGTTGAAGGCTGCAGGCATCTTCGCTTTACACAAATCGAAGCCCTTCGCATAGGCTTTGATGCTGGCCTCAATCACTTCTTGCTCAAACTCCGGTGAAGCTTTGAAGTTGGCGATGACATTGTTGGCTTGGGCCTCGGCCTCCCTGGCTTGCACCTCGGCCTCCCTGGCTTGCACCCCGGCTTCCCAGGCGCGGCCCTCAACCTCCTCAGCATGGGCCCTAGCTTCCTGGGCGTGGGCCAGCGCCTCGGCCCACCCATATCCTGCCTTGACCGCCGCCATCTCCGCTATGGCGGCCCTATCCACGGTTGCACAGGTCTCATCCGTCGCCGCGTCAACTCGGCCCTCCATATGCTGGAACTGGCGGACCAGCTCCTCTATCCTTATCCCGACCGACTCTAGCCTAGCCAAAACTAGGGCCAGCTCGGTCTCGGCCGCGGATGCTCGGCCGCCTTCAATCTCAGCCCGGCTCTCCGCCTCCTTAAGCCTGCCGCCTAGGTCCTCCTCCCGGGCCTTGGCCTCCTCCTGTTGTTGAGTAAGCTTCTCGGCCAACCCCGGCACTACTTTTTGTATTTTTTGAATTTTTTCTGGGAGCGAGCGAGCAGGTCGCCCGATCGGGACACTGCTGCGCAGAGGACGAGGGCCCTGTTGGCCATCTGCATCGAACAAGCTCGTCAGCTACAGGTTAACTAAGATGCATCAAAGAAAAACCAGGGATAAAGGGTTACCTAGAGCACTGACATGAAGACCATGTCGAAGATCCCGGCGATGGACTGTTGCTCCATCTCCGCATTAATCGGCGAGGACCGCGCCCACGAGAGAAGGTAGATGGCCTCCCCAGCATCTTCCATATAGGAGAGCCTGGGCGCCAGCCACTGCGCCTGCCTCGGCGCGTCATCAATCGCCCGCCAAGCTGAGTGGTGCATTGATCACCGGGATGAACTCCTTGGCTCGGCCCTTTGCTCACCGGTCGTCCTTGCCTCGGTATCGGCCCTTTCGGCTGCTGCCTCCCCCCTCTCCGACGGGCAGGGAGCCCTCTCTATCTCCGGCTCGGCGGGAGCCAGAGGGCCACCTACAACCTCAACCTGCCCCACCTTGGTCAGGTCTGCAGCGGCAGGGTTCTCCCCTTCATGGTCCAGGTCCACCACTATTGGTTCGGTGGCGGCTGGAATCTCCCCCTCTTCTACCTTGGCCCCGGACGAGCCTGGGACCACCTCTTCAACCGGTGCCTCCCTGGCCGGCTCCTCTGCAGGCGCCGCTTCTGCCTGGGTTGCGGGGACTTTCAAGGATCTGGCCAACTCGGCCTGGGCCTTCTTCTGCGCCCTCTTTGCCGGCCTAACCTCCTCGTCGGCCGCCTTCCTCTTCTGGTGCATGGCGGCTTTCAGCTTTTCGATGGAAATTTTCATCACTGCACAAAAACAAGTATTAGTAAAAATGAATAAATGCAATGCCGGGCCGAGGACGAGAAGAATAGGTTTTCGTGCTCACCAACTGCCGGAGCCAATTCGGCCTCATACAAGTTCTCCTTGGATAGGAGTTCCTTATAGGAGGAGATCTGACAGGAGGATAGGCAGCGGAAATGCTCCCTATCCTTCTCGCCCACGGTCGAATTCTCGTTGGGGCTGACATCGAGCTCTCTCCAGTCGGCCCTCACCCCATCCACATGGGCAAACAAAAATTGGGATTTTCATTCCCTAACTTTGGACGGAGACCTAGGGAAAGAGACCTACCCGGCCTGGCGGTGAATACCCACCAGGCCCCCTCACCTTGGCGGCGTTGCTTATAAAAGGCTCAGAACAGAGACAGTCTGGCCTCCGAGCCCTAGAAAAAATAAAAGGACGATGAAGGCGTAGATGATCCGAATCGAGTTCGGAGTAAGCTGCACCGACACCAACCTATACCTATTCAACAACTTTAAGAAAAAGGGGTGGAATGGGAGCCCCAGTCCGCACCGGAAGAACTCCTCGTACAGAGCAACCCGACCAGGGAGGTTGGAGTTCACTCTATCCTCGGGCCCTGGCATGGAGAGGTGGATGAAGCTCAGGACCCTATACCTGGTCCTAAGGACCTCTATTTCTTCGGGGGTCATGGTGCAAGCCACCCCCCGGCCTCATCGAATCAAGACCGGCTGCCGGAGGAGGCGTCAGACGGCTGGAGGAGGTAAGAATTGCTCTCATCGGGGTGGCTTGAGCAGGCGATTGGTCATCTACTGACGGCCGGTCGTGAATGGTGATTCCGCCCATCGGCCGGGGCACTCGACTAGCTAAGGAGGTATGGTCCTCGTTGGAAGAATGGAAGGACTCTACGACTGGCCTCTTACCCTCCCTAATAGCCCGGCGATCCATAAGAAGGATGAAAATGAGAAACTGACCTAAAGCTTAAGAAGAAGATGAAGTTTGAGGGTCTCGGGTCGCAAGGGAACTCAGGGCTCAGGGGAAGAAGATGCAGAGGAAGCAGTAGCAGTGTAAAGGTTCCCTCCGAGCGCTCGGAGCAGATTTATACCACGGCTACGGATCACGTCGCCCGAGATCTCGCCACGCGGCCCGCCACCATTGCGCCAGGTGTCTAGCCGCCGGCAGCTTCGCTGTGCCCGAGGTGCATTGCCTCGGTTTGGCTCGAGGAGCGGATCCCTAAACAATGATGGTGCATGAAGAGCGGAGAGGCAATGATGACACACATCTTTTTCCCATCCTTTGAGAGGCACCCCCTCGGGATGCTCGGTGCCGACGTCAACTCCCACTCTCCGCTTGATTGCGGAAGATTTTCGAAGCGACACTGCCTCAAGAGAGCGCACCAGCTCACCTGCCATTAAAGGCACCCATAACTGGCAATCATTTTTTTGAATTGTCGCGCTCCTTTCGCCCAAAGGACAGCAGGCACATGGCCCTTCGCGCTCAGGAGCGGGGGGCATCTGATGTGGCTGATGAAGCCACGTGGATAATCATGACAAAATTAACCAAGTGGCGCGAAAGTGGCACGACCACATAAGCTGAGGCGGCCCCGACTTCTCCAAGCCGGCCCCGCGTCTGCCCCGGCTCCTCCGTGTCGGCCTCGGCGGCCCTCGGCGGCCCCAGCCTCTCCAAGCGAGCCGAGGTAGCCCCGACTTCTTCAAGTCGGCTCCACGTCTGCCCTGGCTCCTCCGTGTCGGCCTCGGCGGCCTCGTCGGCCCTGGACTCTTCAGGCAAACCGAGGCAGCCCCGACTTATCCAAGCCGTCCCGCATCTGCCCCGGCTCCTCCGTGTCAGCCTCCGTGGCCCTCGTCGGCCCCGACATCTCTAGGAGAGCCGAGGCGGCCCCGACTTCTCTAACTCAGCCCCGCGTTTGCCCCGACTTCTCCAAGTCGGCCCCGTGTCTGCCCAGCTCCTTCATGTCGGCCTCGACAACCCTCGTCGGCCCTGGCCTCTCTAGGCAAGCCGAGGCAACCCCGACTTCTCCAAGCCGGCCCCGCGTCTGCTCCGGCTCCTCCGTGTCGGCCTCGGCGGCCCTCGTCAGCCCCGGCCTCTCTAGGCGACCCGAGGTGGCCCCGACTTCTCCAAGTCGGTCCTGGCCGCCAAGTGTTGGGAATTGTATCTTAAAGCCAATCATTTGATGATTGTGCTAATGTAAATTGTATATAATTGATATATTAATAAAAGTTATTTTGCAGTTTATTCATTACAAGAACATCTTCTTAATACTCCTGATTGTAATGAAGCCCTTAGGATCTTCCTTCACGATAAAGGAGGATTTATCTTTGAAGCTCCTCAAAAAGGTTTGTGACCATATGATATACTATGACAGGGCCATAGTACTATCAATTAGGACGTTATATATCATATTTGTTGGTTGTCCTCTTAACCAAGGAGTGTAGAGACACTGGTATGACATACAGGTGAAAGTGTAGGAGTACATTTCACCGAACGTGACTCATTTCCGGATACTCTACTGTCAAGAGTTAATCCGAGAAGATATAGGTATAAGTATCCTTCAAACCTGAAGATCACAACCAGTGGCTTACAAGCAACTCATTGTACTTAGGTGTCGGACCACCTGAATTTTTAATCCAGCTACGAAAGGTTACTGGGTGCAGTTAAGTACTTGTGGTAGTCAGTTGTGGATCAAGATGGAATTTGACCTATTCCGTTAAAAGGAGAAATGCTTGTGTTTCATTTTAGCAAGACCTTGACCAAGGCACTTCATGTGAAAGTCGCAAGATCACTAAAATTGAAATCACTTTATGGATTTGCTATTTAGAGTTGACAGGCTCTTAAGCCATCCTTAGCATTTGTGGTCAAGAGGATAAATTATACGGTAACTGTTTCTTAGGGTTCTTGGAGGTTGCTCGGCAACTTTTCGACCTATCCGGACGTCGGTTTCATTGCTAGATGGGCACATCGATTAGTATAGAAAGTTGTTTCTATGCTACCGGCTTAGGTTCGAACCTAGAGAGTCATATGCATAGAAGTTTCCTAGGATGATCTGTTTGCTGATCAACAATTAAGAATCGTATATGATTTAATTAATCAATTTGATTGATTGAATTATCTCAATTGGATTAAGTACAATTGAATAAGATTCAATTTGGTTGAGTCTATTAGAAGGACTAGTCAATTTCAAATATTGATTTAAAATTAGACTTGATTTAGATTTAAATAGATTCAGGACTAGCCAAATTTGATTTGGGCTAGGACCATGATCTATGTGGGTTCAGTCCAATAAATTCAGATTAGCTTAAACCAAAAACTAAACCCAAAACTTCTCGCATAAGTCTGAGAGATTAAATTCACATATAGAATTTAATGTCTTGCATTAATCTTCTCCAAATAATTCCGTCAGAATTCTAAAGTGTTAGAATAAATGCGCCTCTTTGTATTAACCAAGCACTACGGTTCGATGACTCTTGGTTTTTACCGAACGTTGGAATTAACCAAGCGCTACAGTTCGACGACTCTTTTGTTCTTTACCGAACGTCGAAATTAACCAAGCGCTACGGTTCGGCGTCTCTTTGATTTTCGCCAAGCGGCGGAATTCTAAATGTTAGAATTTAATGGGCTGGCTAAAAAGAGACTATAAATAGATTACATCCCTCACCAGATTACACAGAAGAAAAAAACAACACACGATATGTCGTGAATTGATTTTCTAAAGAATTAGAATAGAAAATCCTGGTGATTCTGGCGCTAACAGAAGTGTGAAGGATCCTAGAAGAAGAATTCAAGTGGGAGGATTCAAGATCAGCAAAGTCATTTTCCGTGAGCTAGCACTCCCGGAATCCAATCATTCGGGGCTTCGCATGGACGATACTAGAGGCTGGATGATTAAACGGCTGCAGAGCATAAAAGGATTTACCAATTGCCTTTAAGGTAAGTGATATGATCCTTAGATCTTAAGGCATGCTTCAAGATAAGAAGTACGACTTCTTGCCTTGAAGATCAAGACATGATCTTGATAGTTTTATTTATATGCATATTTTGGATCAATCGATCCTATATACAAGGCAAAGATATGATCTTGATGCATGTTAGATAGATAGTATGTAATCTTTAAATTTTCGCATTGATAATTATTATCAATTTTTTAAAAACATGCATGCCTCGGAGATTGTTTCTCCCTTCACCAAGACCATCAACTTTCTGACTCGCACAAACTGACATAACCAAGCCCACCTACCGCCTGGCCACGCTGTCGATGGGACCAGGCACAGCTACCAACTGGCCCCGCCGACCGATGGGACCTGGCCCACCTACCGTCGGCTCCCCCTCTCTGATGGGACATAATGTACCGATCAGATCAAATTCACGTAACTTTCACATGTTCCGCAGACATTTCTCCCTCATGGAACTTCACGTGGCTAATCTCCGCTTATAAAAGGGTAAGTCAACTTGAGGCCCAGGTATGTGAACACAAGTGCTCACTTGCACTACCACCCCAGAAAGACCCCAACTCTCAGAGTTCTTTATGCCCTAAGGAGCTCTCTTGAGCTTCCCTTCAGCTGTGACCTCGGTCACTAACTTGGGTATCAGAGGGTCCCCACCGGAACTTCCTCCGGTCTTGAAATTTATTGTAGGTTATCCAGCTTGGCGAGGATCCCATCAGCAAGCAGACTCATCTTTCTATGCTCAAGTCCAGTGATCGAGCGTACAACGGCGACAGAGAGATGAAAGATCAAGATAGTTATCGCACAAGCTTGGAGCTTTGCTTTAAAAGAATCCTATTGCGGTCGTGTTTAAGATGGAGCACACTGAACCTCTTAAAGGGTAATATTTCTCGTTTAATCTCAAATTGTGCTTTCTTTTTTACAAGGAAAAAGATCGGAAAATTAATGGAGGCTTCACCACTAAGCCAGTGGAAGGACAGACGAAGGATCTGAATGTAAAACGAATTCCGAACAATTGCTCTCAAAGAAAAGAAACAAATCACAATGGATAGAAATGAGAAGTCTATCTAATTGGTGAGTTCTCTCAGCTTCCTGGATTTCTTGGTTGTGGATTTTGTTACTCAGGAGGCATGGAACCCCATCACCAATGAATGGCCTTTCAATGAGCCCATGCAATATATGATGGGTTATGGTTCTTTTACTGGCAGCATGATATTACAAAAGTACAGATGCAAGACAAATGCAACTCCAAAGCAAGCGATGAGATGGAACGTGAGCTATGAAAATTCATTTACCAAGCAAAAAATTAACGTGTAATTTGAAGTAAGGGAACAATTAATTAACTTATATATATATAAGAAATGTAAAATGGGCCATGGCCCGTTTGACCCGCAATTTCACCGGACGAGGCAAGGCACATCGGTCCTTTTCCCCATAATAAAATAATAATATGTTAAATCGACCAAAATGGCCCCCTTAGCTATCAAGCTATAACGTGCTTGCGGTTGTCAACCATTGGACCGTGTCGAGGACTCGAGGGAGTATTTGGTCAGCTCTCTACCAGCTGTTACTGGGCGAAGCCGTGCCCACCGGCACGATCCATGGCCCACAAACCATGGGCCTCACATGATATAGGGCTCTGTGCCGCCCTTGCCAAGGCTAGGTACTGTTTACTATGGGTGGGCAGCCCCTTTTAGACCATTTAAGGGCTCGTTTTTTTGATAGAAAAAATACTCAAGAATCAATATTTCTTCAGATAAATATTATTCAGTCAAGAAGCACTTTGATAAAAAATAATTTATCTATATTTTTTTTAAATTAAAAAGTGATAATATTATTCCTTATATTTTTTACATTATAATTCTTTTACATGAACTGCTAAGATCTAGCAATCTTTTCTATACTACCTTTTATACTATTAGACCTACTTTGCATACTAATTATATTTACTCCTTTATGATTAAAGCCCAGTTTTATCTTATTAAACTATTTTTTTAATCATAATTTGATATGTATATATATATATATATATATTATATATAATTTTTATTTTTAAATAAAATAAATTTTGATAATTACTATTTACTAATTAAATAATGTTATTATATTTATATTATTTTGTAAATATTGAATATATCATAAAAATGTTTTTATTTAAATGATAAAATCATTTATAAGTGCCATATATTTTTTTTTGGAAAAACACCAAGAGTAAAAAGAAAGTAATTGTCTTATTAGTGCGTAGAGGAAGGAAATGAAAATGAGAATCGAGAAGCAATGGTGAGAAAAAGAACTATAATCAAAGAAATATTTGATAAAGAGAAAAAAGATATATGTTATCTAATAAGTAGGAAACCAATTTAACTATCTCCTAAATAGATAAGTCTTTCTCTAATTTTATAGGTAAATAATAACTTTATAATACTTTTTGCACCATAAATAAAAATAGAAACAGTGGATGAATAAATTGATTGATTTTTTATTAAATTTTTTTCCTTTAAAAACAATATCTAACAGAGTGCCAGACATGCGAAAGTCAACATCAATATGTTGGAAATGTTTTAAATATTAATCTAAGCACATGGATGCTTCACATGACATGTCGTAGGATGGCTTTACTCATTTTGGGCAACGAATTGTTGCATAAGGTTTGCCTGTGATTCATATAAGACGTTGACAGATGGACTAAATAAGAATGCTCACTGCAAATTGCAGTTTGTATTCTAGAGGGCATGAGAAAAGGACAAAATGTGTTATTTATTGAGTTTATTTTCGTATTCAAGGACATAGCATTCCAGTGGATGAATATGCCCACAGTAGATGTAATCCATGATACCCTTTTGAAGGTAATGCACAAATAATATATATCTATCTTAGTCATTGTTAGGGCAGACAGTGGTTATCTAATTAATAAGATTGAATCTAGAGTTACGCTTTATGTCCAGACAATTTTATTCGGCAACGGTGCTTACAGTCGGTATGATGATTATCTCTTAGGATATAAAAGTCTTCTTTTGATGAAAGTAGCACTATAATTCATCAAAAAACCAATAATGTTTCTCTCTTTTTTTAATGAACTTTAGCTATACTTCCCTAAGAAGAGTATGCAAATGCCTAAGAGAGAAAAAGATTGGATTGAATTTAGAATTAATTCGGAATGAATGAAATGCAAGGATCTAAGGTCCTATTTATAAGTTTTTAGGTGCCCTTTGGAAGCAACCCTATGGTTTAATTTGAATTTGAATTAATTGATCGGATTTGATCAAAGAAAGCCTTTGATACACCGATTCATCCTGTGATATGATGATCAGCCTATCAGATAAGGCAATCCACGTTCCGATATGCCGTTTCACCATCGTGATCTGATGACCACGTTATCAGATAGGTGGTGCATGGCTTTGATATGCCTTTTCACGATCAGACGGTTATCTTATCACCCACGATCATCAACGACTTGATCAGACGGGCACTTTATCACCAACAATCTAATCGGTCAACAGTTGACGAGTTAGCCGATCGGTGTGTGTCGTTGAATCGACACTGCCATGATCGCGATCATGATTGATCACCGCATCTTAGTGTTCGATCTTGATCTTTTATCTGATCGATCAACGATCAGTTTGATCTTGATCCGATAATCAACGGTTAATTTATCTCAGCTTTTATCTTAATCTTAATCTGATCAGTCTTCATCGTCGGATCCTCATGATCAAGAAAAAATTTAAAACCCCTCAAGCCCCTCGCAACGATATGCACATGCGCCTATAAAGCGCCCTTCACACATGCATGAGAACGCCCATTACCCTCAAGCTCTTCATTTATGGTGAGCCTAAGAAACTTAAGCATAAAGAAAGAGGTTTTCATATAAGTGAACCTTTCTCTATTAATTTTTTCGATGTGAAACTAAATATCATCATAATTTTTTATTTACACATATAAAAAGGTAATAAACTTTCAAGGCCCATTAAAATATTTAAGGCCTTTTAACCCATTTACCCAACAGCCATTACGTTGCCATTAGATCTAACATTTGTACTGCTAGACCAAAGAACATAAACACAAAGGAAGGGTCGAAGCTTAAATCGAAAGGCAAACCAGAGGTATGCATGTTGAAGCAACCACAAATGCAGGGAGAGAAAATAATAGTTATTGTACATTTTAATTAGACAGCGAAGCATTAACATTTAATACCAGTGTCCTGAGAATTATATAAAACACAATATATTAAGGACAAGGAAAAAAAATTGGAAAACTGTTTTGAGATGAAGAAAAAAACATTGAGAAAATCCAAAACAAAAGAGAAGTCCTTCCTTCCTTGTTTGTGCGAAAGATGTGATGATATCAAAGTGGACGTTGGTAAACCGTAATAGGTTTATTAAATAGAACAGGAAAGGGTGGTGAATTAAGCATCAAAGAATAAGTGTAGAATCAAACACGTTCCCTATTTTTGATAAGACAGACGTATTTAAATAGGCGTGGAATGAATTCATCCAATAGAGCTAGAAGAACTAAAGGAATCTTATATAATATTATTTGAAAGCATTAGGATCCTAATAGTTCTTTTAATATTCAAGAGGAGAGGATGAGCTCGTCAACAACTTAGTGAGCAAGTTGATTGCTAATATGGAATAATCTGATTTGCATGACTGACGCGGCGAAATAAAGATTCACAGCAACGCTCACTATAAGCACACATCAGAGACGATTCCATTACTACTCATAGGACTGGGACGGACTGTGACGAAGATTAGATCCATGGTGGTGGACTATGCCCCTGCTGCTTCGATAGTGAACCGTCATACGATTTTTATCTCCTGTGAGCCCCCCTTCATGGTTCGTCAAAATCAACTTTGATGAAAGTGTCCGTGGTAGAGCTGCTGGTTCTGCTTTTATTATCCGCGGTCATTACGGTATCTGTTGGGTGCGGGAGGTTTTGGTACTCTTGACTCTTTCGTCCCTATGTTGGAGCTCTATGCGACTTGGGCGTATATTTCTTATGCTTTTCGAATTCTTCGTGCTAAGAGGCTTTTGATTGAGGGTGATTCCATATCGGTTATCTCTTGGCTGCAGAAGGAGAACTGCCCTCTTGGCCCTGTGAATCCGATGCTTTCGGATATATGGACTATCCTGCGGGAGTGTGACTGCGCCCAGATCCGTCATATTTATCGTGAAGCCAATTCGACAACGGACTGGGTGGCTAGTTCTGTGGCTCAGCATGCGGGATCTTGGATATGGAAGCAGGCGACCCCTGTTTTTTTTTACTGCCGCAAATTTTGTATTCGGACCTATCAGGGCTGATTCACATGAGATAGTGTGATTGTCGGCTTGTACCAAAAAAAAATAATAATAAATAAATAAAGCACACATTACATGGATGATTTACTTAGATAAATTGGTCTATCTTGCTAGTCCAAAGATTTCACTGGTTTTTATATGCTACACCTTTATTGTCAAATCGGCTCACATGAAGATCTAACTGGCTAGCTAAACGCAGAATCTCTTTCTTTTCTAATTAACAAAGAATTCACAAAAGCAAGCCAGGGATTTCACTTGGGTCCAAAAAAAAAAAAAAAAAAAACTCATTTTCTAAAGCTTGAAGCTTTTACTTCAATAGGGTTCGAAGACTTCCTTCGTCATACATCTTGCCTGGCTTAAGCATCAAAGAAGTTTCCTTCAGAAGAAACTCTAGAATCCCTCTAACATTTTTTCTTTGTGCCCAAAAACCTAACTAAGAGGCATAAGGGCATGTTGTTCGAATAAATATCCTTCCCACTTGATACATGGAAACCAATTTTTGATGCGAACCATCACAACTTTGAATCGTGTTGTAGCGGAAGCTATGTACCTCATCGAACTGTGTTAGCACCAAGCACCCACATCACATCCAATGAAGATTTAGTAGGTGTTTGTGCACAAAAATAAAAAAATCAGCAGCCTTGAAGGGTTTAGATGAGAACTCATTGAGGAATGACTATTGGTCAATATAAAGGGCTATATGCAATACAAACATGTATTGAAGAAGAAAGAGAGCACCAAACACGTGACACAAGACTAGTTTGGAGAGCCGCCGACAATTGCCTATCTGTTGGGACCCTGAAGCGAGCCCATCTAACTATGCACCAGTACAGAGGGTTGCAGGGTCATTGATTAGCGTAAAATAAAAATTACCCTTACCCTGAGACACTTTAATTTTCAGGAGTGGTAGGCACGGTTCCATTAAGAACTGCATCTAATGACATGGCATTCAATAACTTTAAAAAGCCAATAGCCCCACTTCGAGCTTGGCTTCATCTGCTTCAAAGCTCGCGAAATTTACAGTTTGAGGTCGAATTAGTAATTTTGGTTTTTACTTTCTTTTTTTTTTTTTTTTGAGAGAGGGGGGAGGGGGGGGCAAAAAAAAAAGTCGGTACTAGGTAGCGTCCGTAAAGCGGTTGTGGTGCTCCGGCGGAACAGCATCAGCAGATGTTGGCCCTCCAGTCGAGCGGCGGCAGCGACTCCATTCCGGCGGTGGAGTCGAGCGGCTTCCTAAAGGAGACGATGTGGCTACCGACCATGTAGGCGGTGACCCGATCCGAGACCCGGACGTCCTCCATTCGCATCTCCCGCAGCCGCTGCGCGTACTCCGGTCCGCACACCAGATCCCACACCACGCCGGTCCCCCCGGGCTTCAGCACCCTCACCATCTCCCCCAGCCCCCTCCCCCTCTCCGCCGCCGCCGCGCCGGAGATCCCCCTACCGCCCGCCGCCCCAGCCCGCTCAAATGCACCGCCGACACCACCACGTCGAAGTACCCGTCCGCGAAGGGCAGTCGCCGCGCGTCCCCCTCCCGGCACGTGACGTACTCCTGGACCCCCTCAGCCCGGGCTCGCCGGAGCGCCGCCACCGCCGTCTCCCGCCGGCCGTCCAGGCCCACCACCCGTCCCCCGCTGCCCTCCTTCTTCATCTGCATCGCCACCGCGTTCAGCAGCATCCCGCGGCCGCACCCCACGTCGAGCGCCGTCCGCACGGCCGACCAGTCCGGGACGGCGGCCAGCATCCGCTGGGCCATCTCCCAGCGGAGGGCGAGCGAGGAGTAGAGGACGTCGGCGGCGGCGTAGAGGAGGCAGAGCGCGGAGAGGGCGGCGACGGAGCCGGCGAACCCAGCGGCGAAGCGGATGGCGGGAAGGGGGGCGGCGGGGGCGAGGGCGCGGAGGAAGATGAGGACGTGGGGGAAGTAGAGGAGGAGTAGGAGGGAGAGGCGGCGAAGAGGGCGGCGTGGAGGGCCAGGAACGCCACCGTCTGCCCCTCGTCCGTGCCGTAGATCGCGTACAGCTGCGTCCAATCCCTGCCTCCTGCCGCCGCTTTCCCCATCTATTCTCTGAATTCCAATTCCCTCCGATCCCGCGACGGGTATATAGATCTATCGCGCTTGCTCTTCCGCCTTGCTTTATTTGAGAGCCGGCAAGGGACTGAGAGAGGGCGGATATGGGGGACGTCGCATTTGAACCAGCGTCGGTTTATCTGGCACTGGTGTTTTGAACGATGTGTCGAAGATAAAACTATATCACTGGGGCCCACGTGACGAGAACGGTGATTCATAGTTCGGACGGTGTTGATTGCATGATGATAGCACTGCGACTTTTTTTTGTTTTGTTCGGTAGAAAAAATATTATTCAGAAATAAATGTATGGAATAGGGTTTGTTCTTTCATTATTTTTTAGAGATATTTTTTTAATTATTTTATTGATCATATTAAATAAAAAAATTATAAATAAATTTTTTTTTTTACTCTGGTTTGAAAGGGTAATCAGTTATTTCTATATTTTTTTAGAAATAAATTAAAAAAATATTTCATGATTAATCATAAATTATCTTTTTGATTAACTTTATTTTTAGTATTTTTTATTGTTATAATTTTTGATGACTGAATATCCCTTTTATTCCTTATTTTATACATTACCTTAAAGAAGTGGTATTGAAAAATCGAGGAAGGAAGTGGAATGACGAATGAAGTTTGAAAGGAGCAAGAGGTTGCTTCCACCGTTGCCTGTCCGTCCCCCGCATCCGTCCGGATGGTTGGTGCTTAAGTGGACCTTTTGTTTGCCCACAGCGAAGGAAAAAGACGCCGGAAAATGCCGGCCACTGCCGGTTTTTGACCAGATTTGCCACTGGCTCTATGCGATTGCCCTTCCGGACTTCCCACTGCGGGCACTATCTTTTGAGTCTTTAGATTGGCTGCCAGGCTAGTCCACAGACAGCAGAAGCACCAACCTTAACCTTAACCTTAGGCCGCCGCTCCTCTCCCAAAAAGTCTGTTTTTTTTATTTTTATTTTTAAGGGTACGAGTCGAAGCCACATTATCGAAGGGAGGTCGACGCTGTTAGAGACTGAATATTTGATTGTTTGCTTCGTGGAGGTCCTCGGATTTAGTTGGAGCTTGGAGGGCAGTGAGTGATATTTTTTAAAAGAAGGAAAGCGACGCGTAACTACGCGTTGACGTGGGAGGCCGCCGTGGTTTCCCACCTTCTAGTTGAGTTGCTCGGCCAACCTAACCTCACTTTGAACTTGCAAGTTGAAATCAAATGATGTCCTCAATCATGCAACCAGATCGAGGATTTTCCTCCAGATTTTTTTTTTAAAAAAAATTTAAAATTATACTTTTCACTTACGAACTCGAACTTTCACCCGAAATTCATTTGAATTTTGAAATACTTTATTATTACAATCCTTATATTTCAACCCAATTAATAAAATAGTTAATATAACTAAAATTACAAATACTTTCAAGATAATATTTTACTATTTTATTAATTTAATTATTTTTATATATAAAATGCTAAGAATATAATATTTTTAAAAATAAAATACTATATGATAGGATCAAAATAAATTTAAGAATAAAAAATATTATTTTTATCTTTTTTAAGAATATCCTACCCTAAGTGCAAAGTATAACAGAAAAAACATGCTGCTGGCACCAAATTTTAGTAATTGATTGTGCAAAATGATGCAAGAAAAAATTTCTAACCACTATCCTAATATTTTTAATATAAATAATATTAAATTATTATTTTATAAATATAATATTTTGATTAAAATATTTTATCGTTTAAAATAAAGTCAACCAAAAAATAAGCTTAACTCATGGCATCATTATTTCCACTAGTACATTTTTTATTATTTCTATTTTTCTCATCAATCGGCTGCCATCAACATCTAAATTAACCTGCTGCTACCGTTTCAAAAATCAAATACTTTTCGTGACAATAAAAGTCACCAGTCCTTTTTATTCACGCAACTTAGATTCGCACAAATCTTTCCATCTTATGTCAACCTGACATCAATTCAAACATCAAAGATACAACGAAATAGCTATGAGACAGGCCCCCTAACGTCTCATTCACCCACAGTAGCTTTAGCCTTACAGTAAACTGCGAAATTATTCAAGTCACTCATGGAATCATGCCGCGCCAATTGTAAAGAGAAATAATGTCCGATCAATTGGGCTACCGCTTGAATGGTAAAGTAATAATTCTTTTGGTAAAAAATTATATAACAAGATTTTGGCCTGCGAAGCATTCGTGGTTGGACATATTTTGTGACGGTAAAAAACACCACCACTGAAATTTAAAGCCCTCGTTGACGATATTTTTTTGCCGCCAAAATGATTGTATTTTGGAACCAAAAGAAATTGTAATTAAAAATTATATATTTTGTCACATAAAAATATGCTCATTACATGATCGCTATCAAGAAAGTGGCGAGGAGGCTCTATTATTCTGGGACAATAAGCCATCGCAAAATTTCTTATTTTGTGACAACATAAATGATCACCAAAGATATTATAGGATTTGAAATAGATTCTACATCTTTCAATAAAATATATTTGAGAAAAAAAAAAAACAGAACTAAGAAAAAATTATGTTTGTTGCCGTCGGGATCCGTCCTCCGACTCGGACGCGGTCGATCTTCAGGAATAGGAGGGCGGACCTGCACAAGAAGTCCACACACGGAGGCGCTGGGGGTGGCCCTCCGCGGAAGACCCTCCGACGCTCAAGTCAGTGGAGAAGAAATCGGCGATCAACCAGACAATGGGGAGGTGGATCTCTCCGGGAAGCCTCTCCAGAGGCGGCCAATCAGAAACTCTAGAGGGCAGGAGCACCGACGAGCTGCCGGAGAGAGCAGTGGGAGTGCGCGTTTTAAAAAGGGGTACGTGTGCGCCAGGATGTGTACCTGAGGGAATCTGGGAGTGTCCAATTTATAGACTGTCACCTGGACCTTGAGCGTCTTCTGGAAGGTTCAGAGGTTATTAGGATACGGAAGTGGATAGAATCAGGCCGCTGTGGGGTCATGAAATCCATATCCTGTTCGTTAGGGGATCGACGGTTGGGAGAGCACCTTGATATTTCGAGATCCGGTCGAGTAGACCTGGGGCAGTTATGATAGGTTTTAGGCCACGCCTCGACACGATTCCTTGTCTAGGGTGCTGTTTGGGTAAGCCTGGGCTCTCCCGCATCAGGTTCCCCGGAGGTAGGTATTAGGATCGCTTGGTGAAGCTAGGCCGTGGAGACTCGGGGGGAAGCGAGCCACGGAAGAGCCGAGCTATGGAAGCCCGGAAGGGGCCGAGCTATGGAAGCCCGGAGAGACCGAGCTACGGAAGCCCGGAGAGACCGAGCTACGGAAGCCCGGAAGGCCGAGCTATGGAAGCCCGGAAGGGGCCGAGCTATGGAAGCCCGGAGGGGGCCGAGCTACGGAAGCCCGGAAGGGGCCGAGCTACGGAAGCCCGGAAGGGGCCGAGCTATGGAAGCCCAGAAGGGGTCGAGCTACGGAAACCCGGAAGGGGCCGAGCTATGGAAGCCCGGAGGGGTCGAGCTACGGAAGCCCGGAAGGGGCCGAGCTATGGAAGAGGTCGGCCCTAGCCACCTCGCACGGATATTAATGCAATGTTGATTTTACCCCCCAACACATGCCCTCCACTCCCTAGTTCGAAGCGTAGGTTCGGGCATAGGGAGTACAAGTTCAAATGGCGCGTCTCGGATGGGACGTCTTGGTTTAGACAGCTCGTGCAATGATGCCCTAATTAATGCTACAGGGCCGTGCTGCCTTCGGGGCTAAGGCTCTGTCGAAAGTGATGGCTGGGATTACGCCACGTCGTGAATCCCGATCGATCGGGCGTTTGTTGAGGCGATTTCGGACGCCTCAGGTGAGACGCTCTATCTCCTCAAGGCGGCTTCCTTAGTGGGGAAGCAAGGCGATGGACGTACTATATATATATATATGTGCACGTTCGCAGCATCCTCTCATCTTGTTTTTTGAAAAGTTTCGGCCTTTCATCCTCTTCGACGCTCATCATTTCGCTTGGTATTTCTTTCAACCGAGATGGCGATGAGCCCCGACGACGTGGTCTCAGAAATCATTGCCGAGGATTTGGGGAGGATTCACAGTGGTATGGGATGCCCTTGGATGTCGTTCTGCGGGTGCCGGAGCCCGAGGATAGAGTTACTCGGGATTTAGAGTCTGGGGTTTTTGTCTATGAAGATAGTTTGAAGGCGGGTCTCCGTTTTCTCTCCACCCCTTGGTGAAGAAAATCATGACCCACTATAATATCTGCCCATCGATGGTGGCTCCAAACAGCTGGCGGAGCATCGTCGGATTTATCTCGATGTGCCACCAGATTCAAATCGTCGCTACTCTCCCCCTTTTCCGCACCTGCTACCACTTGATTCCTGGGAGGAAATCAGAGTGGCCCTACATCGGACCTCGGAGATCCTTCAACGTCATTGCGGATAAGCCATCTTCCATCAAGGGGTGGAAGAGTCGGTTCGTTATCACGGAGGGGAACATCGGTTTCGGCTTCCCTCGGAGATGGGGGCATTTTGTGAGGGATGCGGAGACGCATCCGGTATGTCGGCACAGGAGGAGAGGGACTTGGACGTCCTTCGTAATGGACAGGTGTTTTTGGCCAACGACTTGCTATCGGAGGGGGCCCTTTTCGCAGCAGGGCTCAGCCCCCTGGACCCGCAAGGTGAATCTCCTCTTTTAAATTTTTCGCTGTGCATTTTCTCGATGAATGTGCTTAGATCTGATCGTGTATGTTTTGTTCCCTCAGCCCAGAGGTCGGCTTTGTCGAGCCTCTCCAAGAGGAAGAGAGGAAAGTGCCTCAGGGAGAGCAGTGGCGCGGATAGTGGCAGGCCCGAGAAAAGGGCTCACCTCTCCGCAGGAAGCCCGCCAGGCGCCGGTGCAGTCACGGCAGAAGTGCCGGGGGCGAAGGAGGATCCGGGGAGAGCGGTTGTGGCCCCCGGCCCTCTCGTGCTAGAGATATCGGACAGCTCGGACGAGGCCCCGTTGACCCGTCCGACCGCGTCCCCCCTGAAAGAGGAACCAGCGATGGATTTGGAGAGGCGGTTGTTGCTGAGGAGACCGCTGTCCCCGCGGGATCGGCCCCGGCTCCAGCAGGAGAGGGAGATGGGGCAGCTGCAGCCGAAGAGGTTCAGGGAGGGCCCTCTCTTGGCCTCTCTGCAGGGGAGCCTGGTAGTAGTGAGGCAGGTCATACCGAGGCTTCGGGGAGCCTGCGGGGGAGACGCAAGTGATAGGACGGGCCGAGACCCCGGGGGGCTCAGTGGCGGAGACACAGATGGTGGTAACCGGGAAAGGTGCATCGAAAGAGGGGACGCAGCAAGGCGGAAGCCCGCATTGGGAGCTCCTTTGAAAAAGGCTTTGGGGAGGCTGGCACTTGGGCTAGTCGAATTATCCGAAGAAGTCCAAGCCAGGGCCTTGATAGAGGAGGCTGGGAAATTGGGGGCCTCTCAGGCGGAGATTGCCCAGGTCGGTCCCTCAGGCGGGGACGGTCAGCCCAGCAGCTCGAGCGCTGGTGTTGAGAAGGCGTTTTCCGCCTTAATGAGGTCGGCCTTGTATCCGGGTGCGGATCCTTCGGCGGACAAGTTCGCGGACTTGGAGCTGGTCGATGCCGCGTTCGGTCAGCAAGGCGTGGCCGAGAGTATCCATCTCCTTCCCGACATCGATAATACGATCCTGATGAGGATGACTCGGGCCTATGCCTCGCGGGTAAGTCATTTCTGTTGTGCGGTAGATGTCTCCGAGTGACTGCGTCGTGGGCTTTTATTCATCTTTTGTCTTGTAGAGCGTTTTGCTTTCTCGGGCGATGTGCTGGCGTCTGAGTTTGGCGATGGGGGCCAGCATTCAGGCCAGGAAGGATAATGCCGAGCTTCGATCACGACTGAAAGTGTCTGAGAAGTTCGAAGAGCTTATGGACATGACTGATAGGAGCTTGAAGGGAATAAGGGCGGCACACCAGGTCACTCTGGCCGAGGTGTCCAAGCAGAAGCGTAGGGTGGAGGAGTTGCAGGAACTTCTGGCGAAAAATGACAACGCGTGCTTGGAGCTGGCCAGAGTCGAGTCGAAGCATTCCGCAGAGATGAAGGCGATGCGGAGAGAACATAGCGAGAGCATGGGTCGGCTAGGGAAGGAAGCTGCCGACGAGAGAAAGCGCCTGACCAGGATGCTCGACGAGGTGGAGGAGCGACTGAAGCGCCGCGACAGTGAAATTGTCACTTGAGGGAGGGCGCTAAATGGCAACAGGGGGTGATAGCTCGAGTGAACAATGAGCTGTCCCAAGCCCAGGAGGAAATCAGAGCCAAACAGTCGAGGATCAATAATCTGCAGGAGAGAGTCGAGCTAGTCGGGGCTGACAGGACAAGGGCCAGGGGCGAGGCTGAGGAGTTGGCCAAGAGGTTGGCCAGACGAGAGGAGGAGGTACGATCTCATCCCCCCCCCCCCCCCCCTTTTTAGCTTTTTCCACTGGCTTCTTGTGATGCCGACTTACTTTGGCTTTTTCAGATGGCAAAGTTGGAGTTGGAGGTTCGGGCTCTTCAAGGCGAGCTTGTGTCTAGCCGCAACAAGAGCTCAAAATTCGAGACGCGGGCCGGCGAGTTCGAGGAGCAAAATGTCATTCTGCGGGCCCAAGTCACGGAGGCTAAGAAACAGGCTGCCGAGGCCAGCATGCAGCTCGCCATACTCAAGGGGAGGCAGGATGCCATCAGTGTTGGCGCCTTCCAACATGGGCAGCAGGAATGCAAAGAGAAGATATCCAGCGAGCATCCGGAATGGGATATCTCTTTTCTGGATGCTGAAACTCCCGATGAGGGTGAGTCCGAGAGGGAAGAAGAGGACGAATATGTCGACGTCTCAGACACTGACCCTGGTGTCGTCCCGGGTTCCAGCGAAGCCGCAATTTCTGGGGGACGGTCACAAACTTCCGCTGAGGGGCAAAAACATTAGAGAAGGGAGAGTCTAGTCACGCTTCTATAGATGTAACCGAAAGTCCGGCCAGAGCCGACGTTGTTCCTGACCCTTAGGGGCCACTCTTGTATTTCGTTTTTCAGAAGTCTGTCTGACATTTCTTAATGAATGAATTTCCGTTTTCACTTAAGTGTTTTTCCTTGCGTGACCTTGTTGTCGTTTCCGCCTTGATTGTGAGCGACTTATGGCTCACTGACGCTCTTAGGTCATCCTTATCTCGAGATTGAAGGAAACATACTGGCTAGGGCCAATGGGCAAAACAGGTCGGCTTGGGCCGACGAAGAAGGTAGGTCGGCTGGGGCCGACGAATAGAATAGGTCGGTAGGGGCCGACAAGCGAAATAGGTCGACTGGGGCTGACAGGCAAGTAGGTCAGCTGGGGCTGATGAATAGAATAGGTCAGCAGGGGCTGACAAGCGAAATAGGTCGGCTGGGGCCGACGGGCAAAGTAGGTCGGCTGGGGCCGACGAATAGAATAGGTCAGCAGGGCCGACAAGCGAAATAGGTCGGCTGGGGCCGACGGGCAAAGTAGGTCGGTTGGGGCGACGAATAGAATAGGTCAGCAGGGGCCGACAAGCGAAATAGGTCGGCTGGGGCCGACGGGCAAAGTAGGTCGGCTGGGGCCGACGAATAGAATAGGTCAGTAGGGGCCGACAAGCGAAATAGGTCGGCTGGGGCCGACGGGCAAAGTAGGTTGGCTGGGGCCGACGAATAGAATAGGTCAGCAGGGGCCGACAAGCGAAATAGGTCGCTGGGGCCGACGGGCAAAGTAGGTCGGCTGGGGCCGACAGGCGAAGTAGGTCGGCTGGGACCGACAGATAAAATAGGTCTACTGGGACCGACAAGGAAGATAGGCCTTCGCGCTTTCTGTTATTCTGCCAACGCCCTGCTGTCCCACAGGTGATTCGGTTTTTATTTCACCAGAATTGATGATACGGCGTAGTGGGGAACATAAAGCTGTAGCAGAGCTTTTCGGAAGGTGCTCTTTTCCCATGCAGGTTACTTTGTCGTGCCGTGCACGCAACCGTCTACCATTGGAGAACGTTATTTTCCAGGACGATATTCTGAACCTGCCAGTTTCCGTAATGCCAGTGGTCAATCTTCGCATTTAATGGTCGTGATTCGGTATCAGAGGGGAAATCATCGCGCGCATCTCGATTCAAGCGGTGGGCTCAGCGGGCAACGGGTTGTCACGCCTATACTAAGGGGCCACGTGGAGGCGTGGGCCAGATGTTTGGGTCTCGGACTTACAGCTTGGGTAACTTTCCCGGTTTGTTTTGGCCTATAAAAAGGGGAAAATGGGGGTCATGCTTGGTCATCCCCAAAGTTTCTTTTCCATTAGAGCTTCATCATGCTCATTTTTCTGTTGCTGCGAGTGAGAGGACCGAGCTTTTTTCTTGCAAGCCTTTTGCTCCGGATGGTTGGGGCGACTGGGGAGATGCCGAAGAATGGCTCACCCTTAGGGGATGAGTCCCGGAGATTACATGGAGAGCGCACAAGGAGGGCGCAGAGATCACACGGAGAGCACACAATAACTCTTCCAGTGTGGCCTTTGCGGTTCCCCTTTGGGGACGCATGGTAGGAAGTGCACGCGGCCTCTCATGACTTACTTGAACTTCTCCTTCTTCCCCGATTCAGATTCCTGGGCTCGGCCGGCTGGGGAATCTTTTACCACGGAAAGGGGGTGAAGGTGCGCCGCCCGCCGACTCCTTGTCCTTGAGACTTGGCAAGGCGTGGCGGTACACACTCGGTTTGGGAGAGCGTTCCGACGCCAGGGTCCGCTGGCCTCCTGCCTGCTCATCAAGGGGTCCTCGGGTGGGTGGTCTGGGATGGCCATCCAGATATCTCGGTTGGGTCACCGAGATATCACTGCCAACTGAAGCCAGTCGCAACTATTGGTCCATGTCGACCGGCTACCATCAGCTCGAGCTGTCTGGTTGCGACCTATCTAGTTCGGCGGTCGGACGCTGGAGCATCATGATCGCCTAGGTCTGCCTTGGAGCAGTTGCCCGAGTTTTGTATTTGCCTTTATTTTACGTATTTCGATGCTCTTGTAACACCTGTGAGGCATTTGTAACTGATCTTGATCGGCAATAAAGAGAGTTATATTCTGTTTTTCAATCTCTATCTTTTCTGTGCCGAGTTGCTGTTATTGTTGTTTGTGGGGTACAAAGGCGTCCCACTCGTCCTTAGACGAGGATCCCACGCCGTCCGAACCAATCGAGGTTCGTGCGTGGCGGTTCAGAGACCATTCAGCGAAACATGCTCCTTACTTTGGGCAGAAGCCTGATATTTTGTGCTTCGCTTTTACCGGAGCTCGGTTTATCGTGGGTCGGCTTTGGCCGAAGTTCAGGGAATCCATACTTTTTCCTTCATGGTTCAGGGAAACCCGTCACTCGGGCCAGCCGAGTTTCAGAGATATTTTGACTTGGCCCTGCCAAGGTTCGGAGATTCAGTCACTCGGTCCAGCCGAGGTTCGGAGATAATTGACTTGGCCCTGCCAAGGTTCGGAGATTCAGTTACTCGGCCCAGCCGAGGTTCGGAGATAATCGACTTGGCCCTGCCAAGGTTCGGAGATTCGGGCTCAAGGGAGCAACTCAGTTGTGAATGTGGGCCACAGCGTCAGGCCCACGCGGCGCTTGGTAAGGGGCACCAGGGCGGAACAAGCGGTATATCATTACGCTTTTTATTGGTGTCGCTACTCTTCCCGAGGGGATAGGTATTGGCCGAATGCCAGACTTCCGCGTTTCCCGAAGAAGAGACCAGCATTAAGAGGCTCGGGGAAGCGCCGAATGCATTTATTGCGAGGGCCGACAGATCGGAAAATGTTCTGCTTGGGGAATTCCCGAACAAATGCTCGCGCTTACCGATCTCGCTCGGGATGGGGCGCGACGCTTCGGATTTCATAGGCACTGAAATGGCGACACATGGCAAGTTCTTATGGGTCGGCAGTTACGGTGCGACCGATAGAGATACCTGCCTGGCGAGTATAAATATGATCGAGGGGCATCGGTTTCGGCCATCCCTCAGTTTAAGTTCCGAAAAAATGGCCTATCCAGGGCGATCATCAGGCGAGTTGCGTTCCTCGCTCGACAGCCTGCTGCGTTCGGAGGGGAGGCATACCTCCATTACTGTCGATGGTTTGGGATTGGCGTCGACTCTTGCGAGCAATCAACAGCTCGTAAGGGTCGTCGAAGAGTACATGGATGTGTGCTCAAGGGAGGCTGAGGCCTAGCACCGGGTGGTGGACCGGCAAAAAGAGGAGATCGCATCCCTTCGTCGGCAAGTGGCCGACCTAACGGAGCGCCTGGAGGAACTGCTAGCCCTCGGGAGTGACTCCGGATTCTGATTTAGGGCCTCTCTTCCTGCTTTTGCTTTTTTTTTTTTTACTGTCTTTTTGTAGTCCTCTTTCTCTAAATGAAAAATGGATCTTGCTTTGGAAGTCCTCTTCTTCAAGAATTTATGGCCTTGATCCGTGTGATGCACTTAGGGTGTTGACGTGACCCCATCGTTTTTGTGCGTTGATATAGACGCTTTGAACGACGGGTTATAGGGGCGTTACCCAAAGGTTTTCAGTAGCAGAGGGGATCTCCTAGCTCTGCTTGGGGCCTCTGGCCGATTATGCGGGGCTCAATGGCCTCTAAAAAGGGGTTTGCCAATGGTGGCTTCTTTTGTGCGTCGATGGTTTTTGCTTAACGCACTCGTTTTCAAACCGGACGAAGTCCTTCGGGGACTATTTGGAGGCTGCCCGGCTTTAGTCGGGGCCTGTGTACTTCAGTTTTATCTGTGATTTTAGCCCAAATGATTTTACCTGGCCCTGCCACGGCTCGGAGGATTCGTTGCTCGGCCCGGCCGAGGTTCGGAAATATTTTACTTGGCCCTGCCAAGGTTCGGAGATTTGTTGCTCGGCCCAGAGGTTCGAAGAATATTTTACTTGGCCCTGCCAAGGTTCGGAGATTTTGTTGCTCGGCCCAGCCGAGGTTCGAAGAATATTTTACTTGGCCCTGCCAAGGTTCGGAGATTTTGTTGCTCGGCCCAGCCGAGGTTCGGAGAATATTTTACTTGGCCCTGCCAAGGTTCGGAGATTTTGTTGCTCGGCCCAGCCGAGGTTCGGAGAATACTTTACTTGGCCCTGCCAAGGTTCGGAGATTTTGTTGCTCGGCCCAGCCGAGGTTCGGAGAATATTTTACTTGGCCCTGCCAAGGTTCGGAGATTTTGTTGCTCGGCCCAGCCGAGGTTCGGAGAATATTTTACTTGGCCCTGCCAAGGTTCGGAGATTTGTTGCTCGGCCCAGCCAAGGTTCGGAGAATATTTTACTTGGCCCTGCCAAGGTTCGAAGATTTTGTTTCTCGGCCCAGCCGAGGTTCGGAGAATATTTACTTGGCCCTGCCAAGGTTCAGAGATTTGTTGCTCGGCCCAGCCGAGGTTCGGAGAATATTTTACTTGGCCCTGCCAAGGTTTGGAGATTTCCTGTTCAAACAGACAGCTCGGTTGTGCCGAGGATTGGTAAGCAGTATCTGTTTCTTCTTGCAATTTATAGCAATGCAGTGCATAATGATTCACGCGACAGGTTTTGAGGAAACAGATAAGCAGGAACATGTAGTGAGGCATGTGAAGATGAATTCAGAGAGGACATACCCTACTGATAATATTTACGAAGGTTGTCTGCATTCCAAGTCCGGGGAATGGACTTCCCATCCAGATCCTGCAGCTTGTAGGTTCCCGGTCCAATAATCTCCGCTACCTGGTACGGGCCCTCCCAGTTTGGCGCCAGCTTTCCTTGCTCCAGCGGTTTGGAAACAGAAGCCTTTCGGAGGACAAGGTCGCCAGGCAGGAAGGCTTTCCTTTGACCCGGAGGCATGATAGCGGGCCACCCTCTGCTGATAAGTAGCCGTTCTGATCCGGGCCTCTCCCTGACCTCTTCCACTAGGTCGAGGTTGGTGCGGAGCTGCTCGTTGCTGGTTTCCTCTGAGTAACTCTCCACCCGCAATGATGGGAGGCCGACTTCCACAGGGATAACGGCCTCCGTACCAAAGCCATTCGGAATGGGGTTTTGCCCGTCGGGATTCTCGGGGTAGTTCGGTAGGCCCATAAGACATGATGTAGCTCATCTGCCCACCTGCCTTGGGCTCTGGAGAGGCGAGCTTTAATCCCTGGAGGAGGGTTCTGTTAGTCACCTCGGCCGCCCCGTTGGCTTGCGGGTGCCCGACCGAAGTAAGGTGGTGACGAATCCATGCTCCTCACAGAACTGGCGGAACCTGAAGTTATCGAACTGCTTGCCGTTATCGGTGATTATAGTGTGGGGGAGGCCGAATCGGCAGATGACGGACCTCCAGACAAAGTCTCGGCCCGTGCCTCGGTAATTTGTGCGACCGCTTCCGCTTCGACCCATTTGGTGAAGTAGTCGATGGCGACAAGCAGAATTTCCGCTGTCCGTTGCAAGCGGGAATGGGCCGAGGATGTCCATCCCCCATTTGGCAAAGGGCCAAGCGGAGGATATAGAAACTAGCTCGGCGGAAGGGAGCCTTTGGATGTTGAATGTCTTTGGCAGGGGTCGCAGGCTCGGACTAGATCGTCCGCGTCTTTTTGCATGGTCGGCCAGTAATAGCCTTGTCGCAGCACCTTGTGGCATAGGGACCGGCTTCCCAAATGGTTGCCGCAAATCCCTTCATGTACCTCGCGCAGAGCGTAGTCCGCTTCTGATGGGCGAAGGCACCTAAGCAGCGGCATGGAAAATGACCGCTTGTAAAGTTGGTTGTCAATCAACACATAGTGGGCGGCCTGCAGCTTCAGCTTCCTAGCCTCTCTTCGGTCGGACGGAAGTGACCCTTCTTTAAGATATTTGAGGATAGGGTCGAACCAGGATGGTTCGGCCTCAACTTGCATCACTCGGTCGGCTTCCATGATGCTCGGCTTTTCCAGAGTCTCCAGGTGGAATTTTTGTTCGGCATCCATCGTCTCCGCGGTTGCCAGTCGGGAGAGTAGGTCGGCACGGGCGTTCTCAGATCTGGGAATCTGAATAATTTCAAATTCGAAAAAATGGGGAAGCGAGTTACACACCTCCTGGAGATATCGAATCATGTTCGGCTCCCGAGCTTCAAATTCTCCCCGAACATGGCCGGCTACCAGCTGAGAGTCGGTGAAGGCGCTGAGCTTTTCCACCTTCAGATTGCGGGCGATCCGGAGACCGGCTAACAGAGCTTCGTACTCGGCTTCGTTGTTGGAAGCCGGGAAGGAGAATCGGACGCCATATTCGAAGATCATCCCCTCAGGACTGGTAAGAACTAGACCCGCACTGGAGTGATGGGCATTGGATGACCCGTCGACGTGGAGGAGCCACCGGGCTCCAGACTTTGGCTCTTCAAGAGAGTCTGGGGTAGAACCGTCCTCCAGGATGGTACACTCGAGGAGGAAATCGGCCAGTACTTGGGCTTTGATGGCCGGACGAGGCTGGAAGTGTATGTTATGCTCACTTAGCTCGACGGCCCATTTGGTCATTCTTCCCGAAGTCTCGGGACGGTGGACCACCGCCCTGATAGGTTGGTCAGTCAGGACCGTCACGGAATATGCTTGGAAATACGGTCGTAGCTTTCGAACTGAGGTGATCAAGGCCAACACCATCTTTTCAATCCTGCTATACCTCGTTTCCGCATCGCGGAGCAGTTTGCTGACATAGTAGATCGGCTTTTGGACCTTGCCTTCTTCCTTAATCAGCACCGAGCAGACTGCACCTTCCGAAATAGCTAGGTACAAGAATAGGGTCTCTCCTGGGGTTGGACTGCTGAGGAGCGGGGGCGAGCCGAGGTAGCTCTTGAGATCTTGAAATGACCTTTGGCATTCGGGAGTCCACTGGATGTTTTTGCCGATCAGAGAGTTTTGAAGAAGGGGAGGCACCTCTCGGCCGACCGCGCCACGAAGCGTTTAGGGCCGCTATTCTCCCGGTTAGGCGCTGGACCTCTTTGACAGATGTCGGGCGTGCCATTTGTTGGAGAGCTTGGATCTTCTGGGGGTTAGCTTCGATACCTCGCTGGGAGACCATGAAGCCGAGGAATTTCCCCGAGTTGACACCGAAGGCACATTTGGTCGGGTTGAGTCTCATCCCATACTTGCGTAGCGTGGCGAAGCTCTCCGCGAGGTCCTCAACATGTCGTGAAGCCTCCTTGCTTTTAACCAGCATGTCATCCACGTACACCTCCATATTCCGGCTGATCTGTTCCTTGAACACTTTGTTGACCAGCCTCTGGTAGGTGGCACCTGCATTTTTAAGACCAAAAGGCATTACATGGTAACAGTAAGTACCTCGGTCGGTTATGAAGGCGGTCTTTTCTTCATCTTCAAGGGCCATTCAGATCTGATTGTAGCCAGAATAGGCGTCCATGAATGACAGCATCTGGTGGCCTGAGGTGGCGTCCACGAGCTGGTCAATCCGAGGGAGGGGGAAGCTGTCCTTCGGGCAGGCCTTGTTGAGGTCGGTGAAGTCGATGCAGATTCTCCATTTGCCGTTCGACTTTTTCACCATGACGACATTTGATAGCCATCTCGGGTAATTTACCTCTCGGATAAAATTGGCCTTGATGAGTTTGTCCACCTCTTCCTCGATGGCCTTTTGTCGCTCTGGGGCGAAGCTTCTCTTCTTCTGCTTAACCGGACGGTGCATCTCGTCCATGTTGAGATGATGGACGAGAACCTCGGGGCTGATCCCTGGCATGTCGGAGGCGGACCAGACGAAGATGTCAGCATTACCTCGGAGGAAATCGATCAATCTGTGTCGAGGCTCTCCTTTGAGCAGCGACCCAATTTTGATGGTTCGGTCGGATCGAACTTCGTCCAGCGGTACCTTCTCTAACTCCTCCGCCGGTTCTCCCCTTTGTTCGGCGAAGTCCTCGCGAGCGTCCAGCCCGTCGACCTCCGGCATTCTAGACTGAAGGCTTGTAACAAAGCACTGCCGAGCCATGGCATGACTCCCCGAACAACTCCAACTCCTCGCTCGATGGGAACTTCATGGATAGGTACGGGATGGAGACCACTGCCTTGAGGGACATCAGTCTGGGCCTACCGAATATTGCGTTGTAGGGGATCTGAGGTCGGTCAGTAGAAAGTCTGTCTGAACAATGGTCACAAGGGGCCAGGTTCCCGCGCGGACCGTCAGGGTGACGCCCCTTCCGGGACGACGACATCGCCTGTGAATCCCATCAAGGTGGAATCCACGGCTCGAAGATTTTCTACGAGCAATTTCATCATGGCAAACACACCGAGGTACAAAATATTTACCGAACTTCCACTATCAACTAGGATTCGGCTTACATCATAGTTGTTCAAATTAAGGGATACAACTAGCGCGTCATCATGGGGGAGCTGTATCCCAAGAAAATCATCATCGGAGAAGGAGAGTTCACCCGTTCGTGCCTTCTTAGGTCTTGATCTATCACCGTCGTCTCTGGGGCTCGATCCGCCGGCTTCCTCAATCATATTAATGCGGCCAATTACGGGCGGATTTGGTGGAGGAGGAGGTTGTTGAAGCTCGGGCTGGCGGTCACCTCCTTGCTATTGCGGCTCGGGCGCCCTTCTGAACTGATCCAGTCATCCCCGCCGAATCAGCCTCTCAATCTCATTCTTCAGCTGCCAGTATTCTTCAGTGTCGTGGCCGTGCTCCCAGTGGTAACGGCAGTACTTGGCGGGATCTCTTCGGGTCGGGTTCCCTCGGAGAGGTACTGGCCAGGGAAGCTGGCGCTCTATCTCCATAAGGATTTGCGCTCGGAGCACAGTCAGCGGAGTATAGCGATCAAATCGCCTAGGAGGACTCCGGGAGCGATTCCTTGGAGGCGGCGGAGGGACTCTCTGGCGGTGGGGCGGACTTGGCCGCTGGGCGGGATGGTGCCTGTCGGGACTTTGGGCTCCTGCTTCTTTGCCTGCTCAGCGCGGGCAATTCTCCGCGATTCCTCGACCCTCGCGTACTGTCCGCCAGGGCCATCATATCAGATAGGCTGGGGGGGTAGCTGACCTCCATTGCTAGGTAGAACTCGCTTTCCTTCAAGACTCCCCCCGCCAAAGCAGACATGGCCACCTCATGATTAAGGTGGTCCACTTCCAACATGGCCTTATTGAAATGGCCAAGGTAATTTCTCAAGGACTCCCCCTCTCTCTGCTTGACTTCGGAGAGGGAGTCAGATCTCCATCGGTGGCGGCGACTGCTGACGAACTGGCCAATAAAAAGGTGGCTCAGCTCGTCGAATGAATCAATTGAACCCGACTTCAAGGCATTGAACCAGGTTCGGGCGGATCCCCTGAGGGTGGAGGGGAAGGCGCGGCAAAGGACCGCATCGGATGCTCCGTGGAACATCATAATAGACCGAAAGCTGCTGAGATGGTCATCCGGGTCAGAAGAGCCGTGATAAGGTTCGACGGCCGGTAACTTGATGTGGGAGGGAATCACTTTCTCCATGATCCCCTTAGAGAAAGGGATGCCCTGCTCCGCCTTGGGCTGGGGCGGATGGGCCTGCTTGGCAGCGTCCAGCTCCTGACGCATCTCTTGGATCTGTCGGCGGATCTCTTCTTCGCCGTCAGAGGAGGAGCCGGGCGTGAGAATCGCAAGGATGGTGTTGAGTCATGGGGAGATGTCACCGGGGAGAGGGATCGGGCTCGCCGAGATCTGGGAGGATCTATGCCATAACCACCTCGTGGGACTGGTTTGTCCCTCTGGGCCGATGTGGGGATCCGCGGATTCGTGCGGATCAGAGGAAGAAGTCGCCGGTGAGGAAGGAATCGCTGCCTCCTTCTGAAGGTGCGAAGCAGGAGGAGGCGCAAGGCGCTCTTGAACCAGGTGGGTAAGAGCCTGGACTTGTTGGACCAGTGTAGCAAACTGGTCCTGGGTCACCGGGATAGCGGGCGGTGATGGAGTTTCGACTGGTGGTGGCTGTGGCGCTACACCACTCGTCGGATCTGGCCTCTGGAAGCGCATGATCTTGGGCTTCCGATGTTGCTCTCCTCCGGTTGGCCATTGAAGAGGTTCCCTCTCCGGATTTAGATCCTTGTCTCCTTTCTTCAAGTTTTGATGGGACTTGAGATCCTTCCTCTAGCGCCAATCTGTTGCCGCCGGGATCCATCCTCCGACTCGAGCGCGGTCGATCTCCAGGAAGAGGGGGGCAGACCTGCACAAGAAGTCCACACGCGGGAGGCGCTGGGGATGGCCTCCGCGGAAGACCCTCCGACGCTCAAGTCAGTGGAGAGAAATCGACGATCAATCAGACAATGGGGAGGTGGATCTCTCCGGAAAGCCTCTCCAGGGGCGGCCAATCAGAAACTCCAGAGGGCAGGAGCACCGACGAGCTGCCGGAGAGAGCAGTGGGAGTGCGCGTGTAAAAAGGGGTGCGTGTGCGCCAGGAGATGCGTACCTGAGGGAATCTGGGAGTGTCCAATTTATAGACTGTCACCTGGACCTTGAGCGTCTTCTGGAAGGTTCAGAGGTTGTTAGGATACGGAAGTGGATAGAATCAGGCCGCTGTGGGGCCATGAATCCATATCCTGTTCGTTAGGGGATCGACGGTTGGGAGAGCACCTTGATATTTCGAGATCCGGTCGAGTAGACCTGGGGCAGTTACGATAGGTTTTAGGCCACGCCTCGACACGATTCCTTGTCTAGGGTGCTGTTTGGGTAAGCCTGGGCTCTCCCACGTCAGGTTTCGCGGAGGTAGGTATTAGGATCGCTTGGTGAAGCCGGGCCATGGAGACTCGGGGGGAAGCGAGCCACGGAAGAGCCGAGCTATGGAAGCCCGGAAGGGGCCGAGCTATGGAAGCCCGGAGAGACCGAGCTACGGAAGCCCGGAGAGACCGAGCTACGGAAGCCCGGGAAGGCCGAGCTATGGAAGCTCGGAAGGGGCTGAGCTATGGAAGCCCGGAGGGGGCCGAGCTATGGAAGCCCGGAAGGGACCGAGCTACGGAAGCCCGGAAGGGGACCGAGCTACGGAAGCCCGGAAGGGGCCGAGCTATGGAAGCCCGAAGGGCCGAGCTATGGAAGCCCGGAGGGGGCTGATGTACGAAAGCCCGGAGGGGGCCGAGCTACGGAAGCCCGGAGGGGGCCGAGCTATGGAAGCCCGGAAGGGGCCGAGCTATGGAAGCCTGGAAGGGGCCGAGCTATGGAAGCCCGGAGGGGGCCGAGCTACGGAAGCCCGGAAGGGGCCGAGCTATGGAAGCCCAGATGGGGCCGAGCTACGGAAGCCCGGAAGGGGCCGAGCTATGGAAGAGGTCGGCCCTAGCCACCTCGCACGGATAATAATGCAATGTTGATTTTACCCCCCAACACATGCCCTCCACTCCCTAGTTCGAAGCGTAGGTTCGGGCATAGGGAGTACAAGTTCAAATGGCGCATCTCGGATGGGACGTCTTGGTTTAGACAGCTCGTGCAATGATGCCTAATTAATGCTACAGGGCCGTGCTGCCTTCGGGGCTAAGGCTCTATCGAAAGTGACGGCTGGGATTACGCCATGTCGTGAATCCCGATCGATCGGGCATTTGTCGAGGCGATTTCGAACGCCTCGGGTGAGACGCTCTATCTCCTCAAGGCAGCTTCCTTAGTGGGGAAGCAAAGCGATGGACGTACTATATATATATGTGTGCACGTTCGCAGCATCCTCTCATCTTGTTTTTTGAAAAGTTTCGGCCTTTCATCCTCTTCGACGCTCATCGTTTTCGCTTGGTATTTCTTTCAACC
>UESW01004605.1:139957-277941 GCA_900491605.1 Calamus simplicifolius
AATTTAAATTTCTATATCTGATAGGTGACGTTTCAAAAAAGAAAAGGAGGGCGCATATCCCTAAGGGGATAACATCTTTTCACCTACCCGATCCCACTCAGGGATCGCCGCGTGGTTTTGTGGCGCTCGAGGTGTTATATTTAAAATATATTAAAAAGGGGTTCGTCCTCTCTGCCCCCCTGCTTTTATTTTTGTTGCTTCTTCTGTGTCTTCACTCTTCCAAGTTCAGATTAGTCGACTTTTCTCTCTCCTTTTCCTTCTTCATGGATCCCCACCAAGATAGGAAAGGCAAAAGCCCACTGATCGAACCCTCTCGTGAAGAGATTACCCAGGCGCGTCGCCAAGCTCTCGGAGGCGTGACCATTCGCGGGGATCAACCAGCCCCGCGACCAGTGTCTAGGCCATTACCTCAATCCCCTAGGGTTTCTTCTTCATCCACTAGTCATGAGGTAGGATTTTCGGTAGTTACCCCTAAATCAGCCGGTCCGATGGAGATCACCTCAATCACATCCTCAAGATCTTAAGAATCTCATGGCTCAATTCAGGATCCCAAATAACATTCGACTTTCCGTTTCCCTCCCCGAAGATAGGGTTACCTCTATGCAACCGGGGAAGGTTGCGCTGTACGAAGAATTTTTTAAGTGTGGCCTACAGCTGGCTTTGCATCCTATTTTTGTAAATTTGTTGAATAGGTACCATCTTATTCCTGCACAGCTTACCCCTAACTCCATTCGCATCATCTTTTCATTTTTGGTGCTTTGTCATTTCCATGGGGCTTCCGCCCGACTCTCCTTATTTAGGGCTTTGTATAGGATCCAGAATCCTATAAGGGATGGGTGGTGGAGTTTTGCGTCTAGGCCCAAGAGAGTCCTCAGGCTTAATCTCCCTTCCAAAATCAAAGGGTGGAAGTCACAATTTTTTTATGCACATCTAGAGGGGGTGGACGTAAACTGGGGTGTTCCTGATACTAGTTCTAATCAGAACTCAAACATTGAAGAGAGAGATCAGGAACTATTTAACATTTTGGTGTCCACCATCGTGCCCCCTAGTAAGGAACTGTTATCGGAGGATAACCTTCAGGGAATCGCATTCATGCCGGTGTCGCTGCTCACAGCGCCCGGTGAGCCTCAAAGAGTTTCATTATTATTATTACCATTTTCTTTTCTCTTCTTCTTTTTTTTTTCTTTTTTTTTTGTTTGGTGATTTGGTATTTGAATACGCGTATGAGAACGCATTTTAGTGTATATCTTCTGCTTACATTTGGCTTTCCTCGGGCACTTTTTTAATTAATCTTGGGCTCTCTGTTTTGCAGCAATGAAATTCTCCCAAGATTCGATAATATCGAGCCTCCGGAAGAGAGAAGGAAGCGCCTGTGGCGCGACAGGGGCTGGGCCTAAGAGGCCCTATTGGAGGGAGCCGGGTCGCTCGACCCAGCCTCTGGCGGCCCTCCCCGAGGCATATTAGTAGAGGAGGGCGAGGGAGAGGAGAACCCTCTCGTCGGGATACCTATCGGGGGTCTCCCCAAGGCGAGTCCACTGGGGGCCGCCTCCTGTCCCGCCAGGGATACTGGGGGGCCGTTCGGGAGTAAAGGGTTAGCTGAGACCTGCCCGCTGGACTCGCAGTCGCCAAAAGGAGTAGATGCCTCTGCTCCCCTGGACATCTCAAAGAGTCCGTCTCAATCTTCACGGATGCCCAACCAAGGTGCTGCGTACAAGAGCCATTTATCAGAAACGGTTCTTAAACTTTCTATCCTGCCTAGATTTCAGGCCAAGATGACGGGCTTACCATTGGAGGAGTCCTTCGATACAATGTTTACAGCCGCTCCAGGTAGAATCACGACCTTCCTCTCTTTTCTTTTTTTTTCGTAATTACAGAATTCCTATATTATCGACTGTTTAATACTGATGTCCAACGGCCTTTTCGTGCTTCGTGAGGATCTGATCAATGCCAAGTCTCATAACGAGGGCCTGAACAAAGAACTATCGGAAGTAAAGGCCCGGGAATCGAAGGCATTACATGACCCTCATGCTGTTCAGGAAGATAATCGCGCGTGGCGGGAGAGGGCCGTGAAGGAGCTGCAGACCCTGGATGCCAAATTGTCTGAAACTAGGGCAAAGCTGCTGCCGACGGAGGAAAGATTGAAGGAGGCCATTCTCAAGCTAGAGCACACTGAGAATAGGGCCGACAATGCAGAGGCCGCGGCCCTCGATGCTGCAGAGAAGCTGGCCCTGGCCGAGAAGGAAACAAAGGAAGCTTTGGACAGGATGGCCATAGCGGAGACGAAGCTCAAGAAAGGGTGGCTGTGGCCGAAGCTCGGGCTCGAGAGGTCATTAAAGAATAAAGAATTCCCCTGACTTTGTCTCGGAGTTTCGCAAGGCTGTTATGGATGCCTTCGTCCAGGGTTTTGAGAGGTGCAAAAGAAGATTATCTCGGCACTTCAAACTAGAAGACATCGAGCATTTCCAACCTGCAGACGACGAAGAAACCTCCTATGCTGAGGTTGAAGATACAGCCGATGAAGCGGTGACAGCTGAAGACCCCGCCACTGAAGCGACCACAATTGAAGAGCCAACTATCGGGCCGACCACAGTGGGTGGGCGTCCCGGGAATCAATAGGAGTGCGGCTATATTCGACTTGATTTGTTGTCTTTGATCCTATCCTTAGCGGGCTCTTTTTGTAAGCCGGCCAACGTCGGCTTGTAGATGATACTTTATAGAGTTTTGTAGCAGTTCAACTTCTAAATGAATGAGTATCAATTCTTCGTTTTATTTGTTCGATATCACAATCGATCGCCCTCCAATTTTTAACCATTATAGAGGAAGTAAGGGGACTCATCCCTTCCTCCAACCTTTCAAGGCTTACACTACAGACCGACGTTAAGTTCGAATTTCAGGGTCGTTCCGCAGGCACATTGTCTCGGAACGCAAGTCCCAGGATTCCGATAAGGAGGGTAATCTAGGGAACTCCGTAAGGATATATAGCCTTAGGAATCTGATCTGAGCCTGCTTTAGGCCTTGGATTTGAGCTGTTGCAAGGGTAAACGGTGCCGCCTGGGGGTGTCCTTAGGATCGTAAGGCCGCCGAGCTCTTCAAGAACTATGCCGGGGGTAGCCAGATACCAGCCCATGGGTTCGACTTGAGGCCGCCTAGGTCTTGGACTTGAACCTCCTCAAGGGTAAACGATACCAACCCGGGGGTGTCCTTAGGACCGTGGGGCCGCCGAGTTCTTTTCAAGAACAATCTCGGGGGTAGTCGGATATCAGCCTGACAGTTCGACTCGAGGCCGCCTAGGTCTTGGACTTGAACCTCCTTAGGGGTAAACGATACCAACCCGGGGTGTCCTTAGGACTGTGGGCCGCCGAGTTCTTTTCAAGAACAATCTCGGGGTAGTCGGATACCAGCCCGTGGGTTCGACTCGAGGCCACCTAGGTCTTGGACTTGAACCTCCTCAGGGGTAAACGATACCAACCCGGGGGTGTCCTTAAGACCGTGGGGCCACCGAGTTCTTTTCAAGAACAATCTTGGGGGTAGTCGGATACCGCCGAGAGTTCGAACTCGAGGCCGCATAGGTCTTGGACTTGAACCTCCTCAGGGGTAAACGATACCAACCCGGGTGTGTCCTTAGGACCGTGGGGCCGCTGAGTTCTTTTCAAAAACTGTTCACATGAAATCTCCAAATGTGTACATTTATTGATTTCTTGGATAAAACATTCATTACATTACTGGTGGTATTGTCGAAGATTGTTGCTTCCATGTTCGAGGGATTGGTTGTTCGCTCAAATCTTCAAGCCTGTATGCTCCACGGTGAAGGACTTCTGCGACTCGGTAGGGCCCTTCCCAATTCGGGGACAATTTGCCCCCTTCCGCCGGCTTGGATATTTCGCTCTTCTAAGGACCAAGTCTCCCTGCGGAAACTTTTCGGGCGGACGCGAGTATTATAATATCTCGCTATCCCCTGTTGGTAGGCCGCCATTTTAACTTGAGCTCGGTCCCTTACTTCATCAATGAGGTCGAGACTGGCTCTTAAATTAGGGAGGTTGTCGGCTTCGTCATACGACTCCACTCGAATACTCGGCAGGCCAATCTCGATCAAAATAACAGCCTCGGAACCGAAAACCAGGTTGAAAGGCATCTCTCCTCCTGGGAGTTGTGTGGTATGCCCAGAGCACGCTCGGGAGTTCTTCCACCCATCTTCCTTTAGATGCATCTAGCCTGGTTCTCAGTCCTCGTAATATCATACGATTCGTAACCTCGGCCTCTCCATTAGACTGTGGATGGCCGACAGGCGAATCGATGAGTGATGCCAAAATCAGCACAAAAAGTTCTAAAGGCAACGTTGTCGAATTATCGGCCGTTGTCAGTGACAAGAGTATGAGGTATGCCGAATCGACAGATAATGGATTTCCAGAGAAAAGCCTTGACCTTGGCCTCAGTGATCCTGGCGAGCCCCTCGACCTCGACCCACTTAGTGAAATAATCAATAGCAACAAGCAGGAATTTTCGTTGTCCTGACCGATGGGAAAGGGCCGAGGATGTCCATGCCCCATTGGGCGAAGGGCCATGGGGCGAAGAGAGGACTCAACAGGGAAGCCGGCTGTCACTGGATACAGGTGTACCGTTGACATTGGCCACATCTCTTCACTAGTTCAGTTGCATCTTCCTGCATGGTTAGCCAATAATATCCTTGCCGTAGAGCTTTTCGTGCCAGAGATCTGCCCCCCGAATGATTCCCGCATATACCTTCATGAATTTCTCTAAGAACATAATTCGCGTCTGCTGGGCCGATGCATTTGAGAAAAGGCTGGGAAAAGGATTTCTTGTAGAGTTGGCCGTCCAGCAATATGAACTTAGAGGCTCTCCGTTTAAGCAGCTTGGCTTCCCCGCGGTCAGCTGGGAGGGCGCCATCTTTCAAGTATTGGACATAGGCATCCATCCATGTTTCTTCCTGTGTAACTGGCAGAGTTTCCTCCATGGCTTCAATACTAGGTGTCTCCAGGTATTCAATATAAGTTTTGCCCATGGCGCTATCCGCTGATGTAGCAAGTCGGGCCAACATATCAGCTCTAGCGTTTTTCCCTCTAGGGATGTAACTGATAGTGAAGTGATCTAGCAAGGGGATTAACATATTAACCTTACTTAGATACCGGGACATGATAGGATCTGAGCTTCGTACTCTCCAGCTACTTGGGCAGAAATAAGCTACGAGTCGGTAAAAGCTCGGAGGCGCTTGATTCCCAGTCCATGTGCCAGTTTAATCCCGGCCAACAAGGCTTCATATTCAGCTTGATTGTTAGTAGCTTCAAAGAGGAAGCGGAGAGCATACTCTAACACCACGCCCTCCGGACTGGCAAGAATAAGACCGGCTCCGCTCCCCTGGGAGTTAGAGGCCCCATCGACGTGGAGGATCCACGCCTCATCATTCTCCTTGCCGACATCTAAAAGAACTTGGGGGGAATCTTCTTGATGCCTCTCAGACCAAGTACATTCCACCAGGAAGTCGGCTAAGACCTGGGATTTCAAAGCTGCCCAAGGCTGAAAGGATAAGTCAAACTCCCCTAGCTTAATGGCCCACTTAGCCAATCGGCCAGAAGTATCAGGGCGGGACAAAATGGCTCTAAGAGGCTGGTCAGTGAGTACAATTATAGGATGGGCCTGAAAATATGGTCTGAGTCGTCGGGCGGAGATAACCAAAGCAAAAATAACCTTTTCCGTTTTGGAATACCTCTCTTCCGCGCCATGAAGTACTTTGCTAGTATAATACATAGGTTTCTGAATAGCATGGTCACCGATACGCACAGAACGGAGTTGACGGCTTCTGAGGAAGTCGCGAGATAAAGGAAGAGCTTCTCTCCTTCCTCCGGTTTAGATAACAGGGGTGGTGTGGATAAGAACTCCTTAAGCTCTTCAAAAGCCCGCTGACAATCTTCCGTCCATTCAAAACCGTCCGCTCTGCGTAAGACTTTGAAGAAGGATAAACACCTTTCCGCTGATCTTGACAAAAATCGGCTCAGCGCTGCTATCCTTCCGGTAAGTTGCTGTACCTCTCTTACAGGCTGGCCGCCTCATATCAAGGATGGCCTGAATCTTCTCCGAGTTTGCTTCAATTCTCCGCCGAGTTACCAGAAAACCCAAGAATTTCCCTGCAGTAACCCCAAATGCGCATTTGCGCGGGTTAAGCTTGATTCTATGGAGTCGGAGGTTGTGGAAAGTCTCCTCCAGGTCAGCGATATGGTTGGTAGCACAAGTGCTTTCGTCAACATATCATCTACATACACTTCCATATTGCGGTCAAGCTGATCTTTGAAAACTTTATTCATCAGTCTTTGATAGGTGACTCCCGCATTCTTTAACCCAAAGGGCATTACTTTGTAACAATAAATGCCCTTCTCAGTGACAAAAGAGGTATGTTCTTCATCCGAGGGGTTCATTTTTATTTGGTTATACCCCGAGAAGGCATCCATGAAGCTAAAAGTTCGTAGCCGGAAGTAGAATCCACTAACTGGTCGATCCGTGGCAATGAAAAACTGTCCTTAGGACAGGCTTTGTTAAGATTAGTATAGTCAATGCAGATTCTCCACCCCCACTAGTTTTTGCACCATGACCACATTGGCTAACCAGTCAGGGTATTGTGTCTCTCGAATATGGCGGCCATAAGTAATTTATCCACTTCTTCATCTATGGTTCTCTGCCACTCGGGAGCGAAACTCCTTTTTTTCTGGCGACCGGCATCCTGGGTTGATATTAAGCTGGTGAGTGATCACCTCTAGGGGGATCCCAACTATATCTGTCACTTTCCAAGCGAAGATATCGGCATTCACCCGCAAGAAGGCTAGGAGCTGACTCCGAGCTTCAGGGGAGAGGAGTTCGCCGATTTGCACGATTTTGCCTGGGTCATCTTCTAGGGGGCAAGATATCAAACGTTCCGCCGGTTCCCCTTCGCTCGGTCTCCCTGGGATCGAATGACTCGGTGGACCGGGGGAATCGCAATTGCTTGAGGACTGGGAGCTAGATGATAACAAGGTCTAACTGAGTCCACCTCCCCATGCATTTCGCCAATTCCTTGGTTAGTAGGGAATTGCACCAGTAGACGCTTAGTGGATATAACTGCATCTAGCATATTCAATCCAGGGCGGCCACGAATGGCATTGTATGTCAGGGGTACCCGGACCACCAGGAAGTCCAGCAGGGTCCAGCATCGTGCTCTGCGCGGCGGCGACCCTGCCGTAGCAGGTAGGGTAATCTCGCCCTCCACCCGTATAGAATCTCCCGTGAAACCGACTAGAGGAGCAGCTACAGGTCGAAGAGAGTCAGGAGATAATCCCATTCGAAGAAATGCATCATAAGTAAGTACGTTGGCGGAGCTTCTGCTATCAATTAAGATCCTTCTTACAGGATGCTTAGCGACCGTCATAGAGACAACGCGCTATCATCTTTTACAACACCACCCCCAGCTATCTCCCTTAAAAGGGATTACATTTTCTAACTCTTCCTCCCCTCTTGGCCTCTTATAAGATGATGCTTCTCCACGGCAATCATTCCCACCATTCGCTCCGTAGGGGCGTTATCAATGTTGGCTTGAGGCGGGGGGGGCATCAAAGCTGGTACAGGCGGAGTCTCCTTCTTCTGGATGTACTGCCCAAGATATCCCCTTTGGATGAGCTCTTCAATGGCCTGCTTCAGATTGCGGCATTCCTTAGTGTCGTGGCCATAATCTCTATGGAAACGGCAATAGCGGCTTCTATCACGCGCGACCCTTTCTTCAATGGAGGTGGACGCCGCAAATAAGGCTCATTTTCAATCTCCATGAGGATATGAGCCCGGAGTGCAAGGAGGGGTGTAAGATGATCTTCTCTGGGGGCTAGGCTCTTGCGGTGGTCAGCCGGTCGCGCAAGGACTCAGACTTCTTGGGAGGGGCCCGCTCGACTCCGGGAGGGCTGGCCTCTTCCCAGTCCTTCCTTCTGTGCCTCTCCTTGATGAATCAGCCTCGTCGGCACGATGTACTTCTGCGCATGACTCAAGAGATCAGCATAAGAGCAAGGAGGTCTTTATCTAGAGAATAAGTGAAGTGGGAGGGACGGAGCCCCCGCTTCAAGACCAGAGTAGCCACAGCATCATCAAGATGATAGACTTCCAGGGCCGCCACCTTGAATCGGGTTATAAAGTCATTCAGGGACTCCCCATCTTGTTGCTGCACAGAGAACAAGCTGTCTGCCACTCGAGGGATCTTCCGACAAGCATCAAAATGAGCCAAGAAAGATCTTTCTAATTGTCGGAAGGAATCAATACTGCGTGCGGGTAGACGAGAATACCAAGCACGGGCAGCCTTTCGGAGTGTGGCTAGGAAAGCAACACACAAGAGGGCATCAGTTGCCCCTTGGACCTGCATAATAGCCTTGTAACTTTCCAGGTGATCCAAAGGGTCAGTGGTGCCATCATAAGGGTCAAGCTGAGGGAAGCGAAACCTCCCAGGAATGGGTTCCTCCATGATTCGCCGAGTAAGAGGAGGGCGGTGTCGTAATCGACCCCGACTAATTATTGATTCTTTAGCTAAGCTCTTCCAATCTCCGGTCTTGTTCATCGAGGTGCCTCTCCATTTGATCAGCCATCTTTCCTCTGGCTGGCTCAAGGGAATAAGACAAAGATCGACGACACCACTGGCGGTGCTCCACATGCGGCTCCTTTCCCCCGCCGCCTGGCGGGTGGACTACCCGAGGAACGGGTAAGGGAGCGCGATCCACCCTGGGAGCCCTGAGAATGAAGCCCCGCCGAGGCGTAGGGGTGGAGAGGCCTCGTAGGAGGGGATCTCCCTCGGGTAGACTGCCGGCTAACAGGAGTAGCCGATCTGGAGTGTAGAGGTGGTTCGAACCGCTGCCGGGCCCCTCTGGAATGTTGCTCCTGCAATTGCTGAACCATCCCAACAAGAGTTTGAACTTGTTTTGTGAGGGTGGCCAACTGATCCTGGGGAGTAGCTGATACTGGCAGTGGTGAGGAAGAAGCTGGAGGGCTTGGCCGGGCCAGCTCGGTTGGGCCAAGAGTCCTCTCAATCCGATCATAAGATGAAAAATGCCCCCCATACCCATGGGAAAGGTCTTCTTCCGAAGATCTTGTCTTCATGTTAGAAAGATAAGAGTTGTTCGAAGGTCCGCCCCCCTAGCTGGCGCGCCAATCTGTTGATGCTGGATCACCAGAAAGATAGAAAGATTTTCTTTGTTAGAGATCTCCGGTGGAAGGAAGAAAAATATCCCCCTCCCTCATGGATCTCCCTCTCTTATACTCCTTGAATTTCAAAAAATATCCCTTTCTTGTTTTCTTCATCATGTCGTCAGCGTCGAGTCATTTTTCTTTCTTTTTCGAATAAAATTAATGTATAAGACTAAAGATCAGCCACTGGTGAGAGTGCGCCACGTGGTCATTTGCTGATAATTAACACCAGGACTGGAGGGCCGCCCAGGATCCCAACCTATTCTCCGTTGATCGACCGCATCACGACCTACCCTTCATTTACCGACCACATCACTTACATGCATAAATACATACATACATATACATACATACATATATATATATATATATATATATATATATATATATACACACCTAGAGAGAGATGTTGGTAGATTTCGCTATATTTGAATGCAATCAAATTTAAAATTTAATCATCTTTCTCGTTAAATGTATATGGATCTAAAGTTATCCCATTTTTTATCTTTTACATCATTGAAATTTATGTACTATGTAAATGCAAGAGTGAGGAAGATGATTGGATGTACTATCCCCCCACATTTTTATGAAAAAAACATCAAAGTTATTCTAAAAAAATACTTTTCATCATTAAAAGGTGGAACTAAATAAAAATTAGTATATCCCATGGATTAACTTTTTTTATGGACACAATTTTTATTACCTATAGCCTCGCTTTTTAGAAGGTATCAAAATTACTCAAGAATCTATATTTTTCAAGTAAATATTATCTAAGCCATGTTTAGATAAAAAATAATTTACTTATTTTTTTATATATTGAAAAGTGGTTCTGACTTATGTTACCATGTTAATTTTTTGAATAAGTTGTTAAAATCTATTCATTTTGTATAATATCCTTTGTACTAGAAGACTTTGTTTGGATACTAATTATATATCATTTCTTAGAGATTGAAGCTTAATTTTTTCTTACCAAACTATATTTTTAATTATACTTTTTATATACGCACACACATTAATCATGAATAAATTTTATTTTTAATTACTATATTCTTTTGTAAAACAAATAATAGATCATAAAAAAGATATTTTTATTTTAATTATATGATTTTATAAACATTGCTTTTGTTCTTTTTTAAATTTAAAAAATAAGAAGTATTAATAGAAAGAAGAATTATAATCATACGAAAATATTTAAGGAATATAAAAATATATACTTTATCTAATCTATAGGAAAGTAATTAGATATCTTTCAAATGGCTAATTAAGTATCATTTCCAATTTAACATACAAAATATAATTTGAGAATGCAATTTATGCTTTTGAAAGAAAAAAAAAAGGTAAGTTGATGAATCAAAAAATTGTTCTAACTTTTTTTATAAATTTTTTTCACCAAAGTATAGAATCTTATTTTCTATGCCCGAATCAATGCAGTCCAAACGCCCATGCTAATTAACTGCTCGTTGAACTGGCCCTGTATCAGCCCAGAATCAAAGCGAATCAAATCCAAAGAACAGGGCACCGGCTTTAAGAGGCGCATGATCAAATTCAGTACAAAATAACCAAACTCAAATCGTTACCCTGCTGCGACAAAATAGCATAGGCTGAAGCCTGCTTGAGAATTAGCTGGAGTTGTTTGGACTTGGCATGGCTTGACCAGCTCGAGACCAGCATTGGCTTTCCTGTATGGCAGTTATACCTGGTGATGTGGCTAGTAAAAAGCTACGTATGAGCTGACGGTCAAAATTGTCTGACGATGAAAGTTATTTGAAAAATCAATGATCCCAATAAGAATGGTTCTTAGGCGGCCCCAGCAAGAGCGTTCCTATGTGGCCCTAAGGCAGCTCCTAGGCGGCCCCAGTAAGAGCAGTCTCTAGGCGGTTCTTAGGCGGCCCTTGTCTTCGGAAGTTTTCTCATTGGCCTTGGGTCCTGAGCGACTATCATTTTGTCTTATCTTCAAAGCTCATCTTGACTTTCGGAGCAAGCCTCTGTCTTCGACAAAGCCAGACCCACTGACCATCCCTGATCCATATCGGTCCAAAAAGATGGAATAGTCAATTCCAGCATAAGCCCCAAAAATCATGATCCGTCCGGCAACATTAATGACTTTGACCAAATGAGGCCCCAAAAGTCATAATTCATCAAACCACATTAATGACCCTGATTAGATGAAGCCCCAAAGGTCGTAATCCATCATGAAGCTGCAAATCTCCAACAAATGAGGCCCAAAAAGTTATCAAGAAGATTTAATGACTCTGGCCAAATAAGCCTCAAAAGGTGATCATCTACCATGAAGTACCAATCACCAAAAAGAGAAAGAGACTCAATCTCATTGATTCTGACATTCTATCTGTAAAAGTCATAGCTCATCATGAGATTTCAAACTTATCAAGTAAGCTACACAGACTCAAAGTATCGATATAAATGGCAAGAAGGACCTGAGCCAAGGTATGAATACTCAAGTAAACACTTAGAGATTCCAGTCATCTGGCTCCCTAACTCTCTCTTTCATCTTGAGCTTTATCAAGCTTACGACTGTGATATCGATCACTGACTTGAGCATCGAAAGGTCCCTGTCGAAATATTTGGTATTTGGGATTTCTTGCAGATCATGGCGCGAATGCGAAGTTTCTTCAGCGAACTAACGGTGCATCCACTGATGCTCAAGAACGTCAGCTTAAAGTGATCAGGCATCACCACCTGGCATGGGTTACTTTTCCTGAAGATAATTCTTTTTCTTCACCCCTAAATTATTAATTTAACTATTTATGTTGGCTGCCAAGAGTCATGTAATATATTTGTTAGTTCACAGATAAAAAGAGAGAGACAGGTAGATTAACAATGCAAAAGATTAAAAATCTTTAATAAAAAAAAACATTGTAACTAACAATATATCAATTATCATTTTATCTTATTTATTTTTTAACATTAATAATTAATAATTATACGTGTAATACTTTATCCTTCCTTTCAAACATAGTTAATAAAAATTCTTTACACCCTCAAAATAACAACTTGTTATCCTATTTTTTAACCATATGTCCAACCTACACTAAATAAGTGTGGTTTGGAGTTGTTGCTCCAATAACGTAGTGGAATCAAGAAGCTTTTGAGTTCTAATATCCGGAGAAAAAAAAAAGCAGAAAATAATAAAACATCATCAAATACGTGTGATAAAGATGTTGTCTAGCTTTATGCTTTGATGGTGCATTCAACTGAAATGCCATTGCCAACCAACCGTCGTAGGATTCGGCCGGTCATTGAAGGGAAGTCCCCAGGCCTAAACTCATTTAGACTTCAGCTAGCTGGCCTTATCTAACAAACTTTATCCATCTAATATGGCACCAGCATGCCTTCCATTTTGAAGCACGAGAGTCAAAAAAGAATGAAGCACAGGAGTAAAGGCCGGCAAATTGATGCCAGTCCCTAGCGAGCTGCTGCTTTTGTGTCACCTAATCAACTTTTCTTCTAATTACTATTCCGTGAGAGCCAAGAGTCAAGACCCGGAAAGGGTCTTTGTGAAAGTTCTTCTCAGTTGAAGCCAGCTAAAAAGCTACGGCATACATTGGTCATTATTCCACTAGAGTCCTCAGAGAAATACTTTACAAAAGTATTAGAAATCGGCAGATGTATTCTCACATGCCCTAGGGATGCAAGCTTGCAAATTAAAAAAAATCACTATAAAAATTGTCATGGAATTAACTATCTAAAAGCTATTCTTCTAAAAGAACTGTCTTTCGGACCCTAAGCCTGTTAATCCGGTATTATGTGACATCAGATCTTTGCTTAATCAGGCTTCTAGAGTCCAGATAAGACATATCTACCAAAAAGCCAACTCAGTGGCTGATTGGGTAGCTGCCCGAGTTGCCCATTATTCCTATTTTTGGTCATAAAGATTGGGTGATGCTTGTCCTTTGATTTTATCTCAAATTTTATAATCTGATATGTCGGGCTTGACCATGCTAGACTGATGTGACGCCTGTTTGTAAAAAAAAAAAAAAAAAAGAATTACCTTTTTTTCCTCAACTTGCGTTGCACCGTGCACTTGCGTATATTTCTTTGGAAAAAAAACTTAGTAGCAAGGTTGCACCATGTAAACTAAGGTCCCAACCAATACTGTTAAAGTACTGTTTGAATATTTTTAAGTAATTTTTTCAACAACCATATGGGATTGGGATAGGTCACAATGGAGCTAGTAGCTATCCAAAACAAACCTAAAAAGGCAAAAGAAAAACTTTTTCTTCCTTTCTTTTTGGTTTTTGAGTGAAATACTAGCTTTTTCACGTGCAAATATAAGAGTACTTCATGGATTCAAAGACATATTTATGAAGTTTTGGTCCATACTTGCAAAAGCTCATATTAGAGAGTGTGAAGTCTTGCATCAATTATATATACGAATTCATACTTTTTTATTTTAAATAAATCTCAAATTATTATAAATGATATTAAATAATACATAGTTTATAACTCATATGAATCAAGAAATACCATGAATAAGTTTATAAGTTTATGGTTAAATTTAAATATAAAATTGAATATAAATCCTTAGGTTAATAAGGAAATGAGTGTTTAGGCTTGTATCGTTTAGATATTAGAGAGTTTCTAAATATCGAGATTAAAAAAATTATATATATATATTTTTTTGGTAAGAAGTTACATTGGTTCTTAGATTTTGCCGTTGCATGGTCTGACATGATAGGCCTGATCTCGGTTATATTATGTTGTGGCCCGCTGGTGACGCCACGGGCACATGGCCCATGAAATGTGCGCTGGTTTACTGCGCATAGGACAGGGAATGAGCTGACCCAGTTGTCTTTCTTGACTTGGTGCATAGTGGCACGATGATCACAAATCTTCGATTCCATACCACGCCTCTGAGATCAGCCCATCCGTAACTTTTTTTTTTTTTTTTTTATAAAGACGAGCGATCACACTAGTCTAGTATAAGTTAGCCCACATACATTAGATTATAAAATTTGAAATAACACAGAAGGACATGGTTCACCCATCGTCCATATCCTATATCCTACATGCTGAGCCACGGTCGTCACTGTCCAGTCAGCAGCCGTGTTGGCTTCACGGAATACATGACAAATCTGAGCAATATCCAAGTGTTGAAGCATGGTCCAGATATCTCTTAAGATTGAATTGATGGATACTTCAGGAGCTTTCTCTTTCCGTATCCACTGAATGACAGTCATAGAGTCTCCCTCAATAACAAGCCTCTGGACTCGAAGAGTCTGCACCGCATAAGAAATATCAGCCCATGCAGTGCAAAGCTCAGCTATGGGAACAGAGAAGTCCAGAGATCCAAATCCATCCGCCGCTATCATATTATCCTGTGGACCACGTATGATGAAGGTCGAACCAGCTAGTCTACCACGAACACTCCATCAAAGTTGATTTTAACAAAATCTAAAGGAGGAGACTCCCATGAAATAAAAACCGTATGATGGTTCGCTACCGTAGCAATAGAGAAACCCCAGATGTCAGAGGTATCAAAACCACCATTCACGAAGAGAAATTTTGAAGTTTATTCTTGTTATCTCGAAATGCAGTAATATTGAAGGTTTTTTATTTTTTTTTATTTTGTCATCTCATCGTTCGAGTTTTAAAATGAGTGGGTCACAAACGCGTGTTAGAAATGGCTCTGTGACCATCCGAGCACTCCGGAATGGCGACGGTAAGTATTTAACATATAAAAGAAAAAAAAATTACTGCACCTCATTGATCGTATAAATTGATTATTCATGCATATTATGCATATACGATAAAGCTTATTGCACTATTATGCACGCCGCTTATGTACGCTCGACTTTTCCTATAATAATTGGGCACGGCGAGTTGGGCCACGAGTTTGACGGAAGGTGGGTCCGGTGGACTCGTCACCTTTGGTTGAACGCAAGGGGCTGGTCATTGCCTCATTTGGTATCTTTCAAGCTAAGACGTACCAGCGTTTGTAGACGAAATGCTCAAGTATGACGTTACCGGGCCCGAGCCATTGAAACCCTCGTTAAAGCCAATAAGCACAATACTAGGACTGGACCTCCTTAGACTGTGTTTGATTTATAAAAGATTATTTTTAGTAAATGTATAGGATAGTATTTATTTAGTTAGTGTTTAAAATAGAGGATAAGAGAAGATATCCCTTCTAATTCTCAAAAGTCATAACTATAAGGTAGTGTTTGTAGCCCAAAAGCTATCCTTGGATAAATGTACGGGATAGCATTTATCCAGGGGATAGCTGAGGGAATAAGCATTTTTTTAAAATTACAAGTCTGCCATCAAGGGATAACTTTAGTTGTTCCTGAGTTTCCTAGGGAATAAGTTCAGGGGATAACCCATGGTTAACCATGGTTAACCATGGTTATCCCCTCTGGTTAAATTTTTTCAGATCTATCCCTTCTAGTTATAGCATTTGGGAATAAGGAGGGATATCCAGGGGATATCCTTCCTTATCCCCCATATCAAACACTACCTAAGGGATAGCTGGAAATAAAGTTAACCAAAGGGATAATCCATGGTTAACCATGAGAATAAAGTTAAAAATTCAGAAATAGCTGGTTATCCCTCCAAATAAGAGTAAAAAAAAGTTATCCTATGGATTTACCTTTTTGCATTTGATATGATCAATGGGATAGCCAAGGGATATCCCTAGGGATAGCCAAAGGACAAACTCTATCATGTACACTTATCCATGGATAATATTTTTTTATCAAACACTATCTTAAAAAATAGCTCAAGGAATAATTATTTTTTTTAAATAACATATTTGCCATCAAGGGATAACTTTAAAGCAGTGTTTGATATGGCAGATAAGGGAGGATATCTTCTGGATATCCTCCTTATTCTCAAATGCTATAGATAGAGGGGATAAATCAGAAAAATTTAACCAGAGGGGATAACCCATGTTTGAACTTATTCCCTAGAAAACCCAGGAACAACTAAAGTTATCCATTGATGGCAGACTTGTAATTTTAAAAAGATACTTATTCCCTCAGCTATCCCCTGGATAAATGCTATTATGTACATTTATCCAGGATAGCTTTTGGGCTATCAAACACTACCTAATTGTTCATGAGTTTCTTTGGATAAGGGGATAAGGGGGGATATCCAAGGGAGATATCCCCTCTTATCTTCAAAAGCTATTACTAGAAGGGATATGTCTGAAAAAATTTAATTAAAGGGGATAACCCATATTTAACCATGGGTTATCCCCTGAACTTATTCCCTAGGGAGCCCAGGAACAACTAAAGTTATCCCTTGGTGGCAGACTTGTAATTTTAAAAAGGTATTTATTCCCTCAGCGGATAACCCATGGTTAAACATGAGTTATCTTCTTTGGTTAAACTTTTCGGAACTATGCCTTTACTATAGCTTTTGGAGATAAGTGAAAATATTCGGGGATATCCCCCTTATCCTTCATATCAAACACGACATTTAGCTCGTATTTTGGATGGAAAGAAAAATAAAGAGAAAAGAAAATAGAGAAAAAATAGAAGGAGAAAATAAAATTTATCTTGTTTAAAAGGAGAGAAGTAGGGAGGAAAGGAACTAAAGGAAAAGCAGGAAGAAAAAAGTGGTGAGCCCCTTCTAAAAGATCTTTTTGAAATTGAAAATTTTTTTTGAGAGAAACTCAAAATCTCTTTCATTTTTTTTTTTCATTTCAATTGATCCATTCAAAAAAAACTGATGTATTTTTAATTATTTATAAAAAAATATATATTATTATAAATTATTAAATTTTTTTTTGCTCATCTAATATATATATATATATATATATATATATATATATTTTAACGTCTCTTCATTTTCTCTCCCTTTTTTTTTTTTCGTCCTATCTCACTCGCCTACAGCAAGAAAAAGGGATGTTGGAAGAATATAGCTGCAAGGACTTGAATTAGAACCAGAGTTGGTTGGAAACTGTTGCTAAAATAATAACTTCATTTCAGTGGGGAATAATAGCATGGGAGTCAAACGGAAGCAACATGAGCCAGCTGGATGTCGCAAGCTTTTAGGTAAAATGGAGGTGAATGAATGCTATAGTTGAAACCGCCTCGCAAACCTCGCTACCTCTTAATTCTAACCACTGTTCTTTCTTGTAATCCCCTGCTTTCTAAACAGAGACAACTCCTTCAATAGTTATAGTAGTAACAATTAATAATAATAATTATAATGATGATAATAAATATTAATACATGGATAACTCGTAGCACCAAAACCATACCAACAAAAGGATAAGATTCAAATATTTCTTCTTGCTAAATATTAGCATGCTTGCTGCTTTTAATTTACACAATGCGCCACAAGTGGATAAGATTCATATATGTCCGATGGTAAACATATATTTGCGTAGAAGAATGCAATTCCAGTCATTACAACTATTCTACAAATAAAACATAACCTTCTTGATAAAGAGTTAACTTGGCAGTAAGTATTTGAGGAACAAAGAAAAAAAAAAAAAGCCCTGAAATTCTCCTTTTTACTTCTAATTTATTTTTTTATTGATGAATAAATTTATTTATTCAAAGGGTTAGACAAACACTTTTCTAAACCCATCTTACAAAGACGCCAAATCATTGACAGCAAAGTAAAGCGCCATGTACGGAAGCTCTTTCTTCTTTTTTGTTTTTTGTTTCTGGATTTTTTTTTTTTGACTAGGAATAATTCCTTGCCCTACCAAAAAGTTGGTCAAATTCTTTCATCTAGAAACAACCATATAAAAAGAGAGATCCACATGGAGATATGTTATATTTACCTCAACAAAGGCAACCCTTCCAGCTTAAATATCACGCAAGGGCCCTACCTATCATATATCTTGTTCAAATGGCCGTTTAGCTTGTAATATATTTGTTCGCATGCTCAGCATATCAATAATTTTGACCTTCAATGCCATATCTCGTGTCGCCATCGATTACTTAATCCGTCCACCATCAAATTTGGAGTCGCTTTTGGACTCATAATCTAATCACATGCGAACTCATCAAATTATCGGCTTCCCGTTGATTAAGCGACGTTATGATGAAAATGGCAGGCACAAAATATTTAATATTACAACGGATTGACTCCAGGAAGACCGGTCCGAAAAATATTCTCTATTGTTAATTTTTTCGGAAGAGTCGTTAGAAAAGGTATATATTAATTTGAAGCAAGATTTTGAGCGTTCAACGAACAAAAATAAACAGATAAGCGCCAGCTATAGCATATCATCAGCACAGCCACTTGTCAACGCGTAAAGGAACGGGAGATTGGCTTGGATCGACGACAGGAGAGATCCAAATTAGCTGAGTGGACTTTTTAGAAAGATTCGAGCAAAGAAAGATAACATCGAAATAATTAATATAAATATGTTATGAAACACGTCTGGGATAACCTTATGTTTGGATGAAAAAAAAACTAAGAAAGAAAATAAAAAAAAATAAATTTATCTTAAAAAAATAGAGCAAAAAAAAGTGATGGTTCCGTATAAAAATTTTCTTTCTGAAAACAAAGAAATTTGAGAAAAAAACTTAAAATTACTTTTTTTTAATTTTAATATTAATTCTTTAAAAAAAATAATCGATATTTTTTTAATCATCTATGAATATTATTATCATTATAAATTATAACTTTTTTTTTCTTTCTATTTTCTTTTCACTCATTAAAAAAAAAAATTTTTATTTTATTTTATTTTATTTTTTTTTTCTTTTACTTTTTCTCTTCATCCAAACAACAAAAGGGTTGAATTTAAAAAACAAGAGGAATTATCTATAATTAACGGTCTAATCCGCCGAGAGCGGCGGCTGCCGGAGCTCTTCGCGGTACAAAATACTCACCTACTCGGAAGGACTTGGATGTATAGTTATATACCCGTATTTACTAGACGTATGCGAGTCGCTTCTCTCTCTCCAGATTCCATCCTGTGGAAAAGAGGGGCCAAAAAAAAAAAAAAGAAAGAAAGAAAAAAAGCAAAACTTCACCGTCCCCCATCCCAACCCAACGTCAACCCTTGCATCAAAGCGTTATTACTTATTACCACTTCCCTCTCCTGCTCGCCTCCTTTTTGTTAACCACGCCTCTTTTAGAGATCTAGACTAGAGATTTTGGTGGAATCTTAGCGGCGAAGTCTAGCTTAGACTGGGGGAGGCGGCGCTTCTCAGGTGAGCTTCTCTAGAATGGGATAGCTTTTCGTGTTCTCTTTTCTTTTTTAACCTACCTCCGTCTCGTTCTTTGGGTTATTGTGGAGCTTGGTTGGACTCTTTGGGCTCGGGAGTGGTGTTTCCTGTGCTCGTTGCTGCTACCGGTGGTGATTTCTTGGAAAGAGTTAGGGTTTTGTGCCGTAGGATTTGCGGCATTGCCGTTGTTGCTGTTTTGGGGTCTAGATCTTGAAGCCTTTTGTTTTCTGTCTCCAGAAAGAAGATTTTGGTGCTTGTTAGAATTGCTAGTGATTCGGAAAAGAGGTCGACGATTTGGGTTATCTGCGATTTCGCTTCGATTGTTTACCCATTTTATCTCCTCCTCGCAAGTTGCAAGCCAAGAACGGACGTTTGATGATCGAAGGCCTTGTAGGTCTCAAGATACTATTTTTCTATTTTTCGTTTATATCTCCTTATCTGTATTCTTTCCTTTTTTTTTTTTTCGTGGTTTAATATGCTAGCTACTTAATTTCTTCTGAGACTACAAAGGGGAAAAAAAAAAAAAAAGCCTCGCGAGCTTGTTTAATTTTCTATTCCAGTCGTGAAGGATGAATTCAGTTTAAAGTCGTCCATGATTGAACGATCTTTGCTTGGTTCAGAAAATTTTTCCCAATAAAATACGGTTGAATATTTTAATTTGAAATTCTTTCTTTCCCTTTCGCTTTCTGAAGATGTTTTTTACCTTTGGTGTTTTAGGACAGCAAGTGTAATCAGTGCATCATGTTGTACACTTGGATGGCTGATATTAACTTGAGAATCTCTGCATGTGTTGCTGCTGGTTTGATGGTAATTTTTGTCATGCCATTTTCCCAGGCATACACTGATGAACGAGATGGTATGTTATACAATCGGCTATCTCTGTTATATATGTTGGAAACATTTGAAATTATGTTGTTCATTAGCCCTCTACTCTGCGGTTTTGATTCTGGTGCTAGTTATATAATGGTGTTCCTTCTTTTAAATAAAATTTTAATGATGTCACTTCCTTTCATCTACTCTTTTGTGAGCATTCTTGTGCGAGCATCGGTTGCCTTTGTAACGGTGGTTGTGCATGCTAAGATGCACGCCTTTAACTGTCTAAGCTTTTGCTTATGTGTGTCTGTTGATCGCCATGCGATTTTAGATGCTTGACAAGTGTCAACATGTCAATTTAAGTAGGTTGGAAATATACATCTCAGCCTTCGCTTTCAGACACTTTGGTCCATTTATCAGCCAGAAGGAGGGGTCCAGTTTGGTTCATTCTGTAGGTGAAGCTGGAAAAAAAAAAGAAAAATTCTGTACGACAGGTGGTGAGGGAAATAGGTCTGTCTGTTTGTGGCACCACATGTAGATGCGAACCCTAGGGAAGAATTTGCTGCACATTTTGGTTCATGGATCTGGCTGTAACATTTTTAAGTTACAATGCGTTTCACATAGTTTACTCCCTGGAGATGAACCTTTTTCCTTAGAATTGTAGCAAACTTGTAAGAGAACTCAGAGGAGCGTATAGATCTTTGTTGAAGGGCAGCTTTTGACATACATCAGAGACCAGATGCAGGTAACATTTTGACGAAGATAAGAAGTCGGATGACATGTCGCCTCAGCAGATGAATACACATTATCAAGAGACATGGAATTATGTGGAAAAATTGAACCCTGGAACTTTGTATCATGTACTAACAAATGTCTTATGTCTATACTGCCCATGTAGCTGTTCTGTTTAATACAAGTTGAATATGTTCAAGTTCATATTTTTCAATTATGTCTATAGAATCTCACTGCAGGAGCTAAAGAGGAATCATTTTGTGGAACTGTGAATTTTATATTGTTCATAGTTCAAAAGTGGTCCAATGAATGAGAGAGCATGGTCCAATAATGAATTCAAGAAAATATATTGTTTCTTCTTCCTGTTGCTTTTCTTTTGAGGTTGACTATCTAAGAAGGTGGCACCATAAATGTCACATACGTCTTTGTTATTATTTGGCCTTTTGTCTATGTAGCATTAAGTATCTTTTGTAAATTGTCATTTAATTTTACTTCATAGTTTGTTTCTTTTTGTTAGTCTGTTATATTATGTTGGTTGCATGATTTCATTCTTATAATAACATACAGTTATGGGTTTATTTTATTCATAGGTAGCACACACATTATAATAGCTGATTTTTCAGATCGTCTCATATCTACACGTTCTGTTTGCCATTTATATCTTCTAAAACTTGTTTTCGTTTTAGTTTATGCCATAAATATCTTATATGCTGCGCTGGGCTCGCCTCCTCTTCCTGGATGGATCCCAAATGGAGGAGACCCCTGTGTAGAGGTCTGGCAGGGTGTCCAATGCGTGAACTCAAATATAACTGGAATGTATGGTAATTTTCCGTTTAATGAATTTTTTTTGGGGATAGATTTATTTCATGTTTTCTCATAAACTTAATTTTTGATAGAGTTCTCAATGGTGCAAACTTGGGAGGACAACTGGGTGATGAACTAGGCAATTTCACTTCTATAATAACAATGTAAGTTGCATCACCATAGAATTTCATTTTCCTGTAAGCATGATCACAAAGTTGATTTTATGTTGTCTTTGCATCATTCTGAAGAAATTATACATTTCACTGCACAATGCTTCTTTAGCAGCAAAAAATCATTTTTGTTTCATGTAAGTTTGGATAGATCATCATTGATTAAATTAATGGTTTTTGCTTATTTTGTTGCTGTAGAGATCTGAGCAATAATAATATTGGCGGAGGTATACCAGAAAATCTGCCTGTTACTATGCAGAGATTGTATGTCTTGAACTGAGGCATCAAAGTCCTGTGAGAGAATTCTGTTTTCTATGTCATCGTTTTGATTGGAAATTTATATTTTATTGTGTTGTGGCAGTTTTCTTTCAGCTAACCAATTCACAGGAAGCATCCCAAGTTCTTTGTCAATGTTAGCACTTCTGACAGACATGTAATTCATCCAAATGGTTATAACTCTAGCTATCTTTTGTATCTGTAGCTTCTATGGTCACTTATTCTTTCTTCAATTTTTGTACCTTCCAGGTCAGTCAATAACAATCACTTAGCTGGAGATTTGCCAGATGCTTTCCAGTCTCTCACTGGCCTAATAAATTTGTGAGTTGTTTTACCCTACACAAGTCATCTCATTTAGTTGTTTGCTGTTCTTTTTTACTTTGCTGAGTATTGGCGTTTTAAAACTTGAAACTAGGGATCTTTCTTTTAACAACTTAACCGGCCAACTGCCATCTTCAATGGAGAACTTGTCATCTTTGACAACCTTGTAAGCATTTTTGTTTTGTTTTTCTACCCGCTAATTTCATTTTCATGACCATATTAAATCTGAAGAATCTTTTGTTTTGTAGGCATGTGCAGAATAATCAGCTTTCTGGGACCCTTGATGTATTGGAAGAGCTCCCTCTCAAAGACTTGTACATCCCATATTTACAACCCTACCCCAATCCACCACCACAGCTGCCATCACCACCACCATGACAATATGCACCCACACACTCCACCACTACCACCACACTATTTAAAAAAAAGAAAAAAAAAACATTGGTTCTTTTGCCACTATCTTAAGAGGTGGAAGTGGTCAAGGCAGTTGAACTATTTTCAATAAGACAAAGCAACTTGGTATTTCAATGTTTTCCTTTCTTTTGTTTCCCTTTCTTACTTCAATAAATATAAGGAACAGTGAGCTTATATATTTATTGAGAACAAAGGGAGATATTGAGATCATGACTAAGACAATGGGAGTGTGGATCTTTATGATAGAATCATGACTAAAAACTGCCCATTCACTTGCACGTTAATATTGTTTTAAGAAGAGCTTATGCATTAAATTTAATGTACCAAAATCAGTCAGCTCTTTTATTCTTAACTCTTCTTAATTGGCATTGAGCTCATGTCAATCTGAGCTCATTTCAGTTAGTCTATGATGCAAATTATCATTGGAATAGACATTTTTCAGTGGAAGTGTTAAAGACTGCAGACTGGTTAGGTGGGTGATTTTGGCTGATACCTGTGGACTGCTGTTGTCCATTTTTCATCAGTTCCAGCCAAACCACTTCATTTTTACTTTTGGCATGTCATTTTTGTTTTGCTTTGGCCATGCCCAGTTGATTTTTATTTCAAAGCAATTAGTTTTGGATATAACCATAATAAGTGAAATGAGCCTGAAATAGGTAAAGGCTGTTCTGACATCTCATTATATATAGGCATCTAAAGTGGGAAAAGGAATTCACATAATGTGTTTTGTTTTATATGAAATTTTTAAGCATATCTGTAACGACCCGGGCCCACGGGCCCGTTTCGTTACAAGAAAGCAAGACGGACAAGGTCCACACCCAGGTCGTTACAATATCTTTCATGCCTGAAGTCCATTTTCTCTATCTCATCCCACTATTATATGGAGACATGTTTCCTCCGAAGAATACCATTAAAGATAAGAACTTAGACATGTTTTGTTATACCAGTTTCTCCAATCTTGTACACATCTATCTTTTTTCAATTGTGGACTATTCTATATATCAACCCAAACGCTGGAAGCAAAAGATGTTGAAAGTAGAAGCGCAAGCAGATGAAGATATTTCAGGTACATGATATCTGATCTTATCTGCTTGTGGTGATGGCTTGTCAGCAACTGGCAATGCCTTGTTTACTTTTTCTTCCTCCTGAGGGTTGGATAAATATGCTTCTTCTCTCTCCAGGTGGTGTCTTAGAACTCTTCAGTGTTTTAAACCTAAAGCCCGTGGGTAGTTTCTTATAACTCTTCCTTCTCGACCTTGTCTGATTTCAAAATTTGCAGGCTTCTGAAAACCGTATAATGTTGGAGCATTCCTTGTTTATTCCTCCTTGTGCAATGCATATGCCTTACTACAACAGCCTCTCCCTTGCACCTCATTCCATTCCTTAATTCACTTTGGTTTACCTCTCATGCAACTACAAACTGATCCACAGATCTTTTACTTATAGTAGCTTTTCACTGATATGTTTTTTAATTTTTATTTTGTAAAATTTAACAGGAATATAGAAAATAATCTGTTCTCTGGACCTGTGCCTGTGAAGTTACTGAATATTCCAATTTTCAAGTAAGTGCCTTGTACTTTTTTCAATTTTTTTTCTTGGCTGATATATTCTATTTAGATGTGCTGGAATTATATGCTAAATCTGAAATTCGAGCTACCGAAAACTATCCACCAATGTCTCTGTTAATTTTTAGCTCATTTTAATTGTTCTGTGGAAATCCAATTAACTGCAGAACACAATTTTCTTCTTTGCAAATGCTCATCTAATGAATTCACCATGCAGAAGGGATGGGAACCCTTTTAATACCAGTATAGCTCCTTCACCAATGCCACCACGACCATCATCACCTCCTTCAAAAGCACAACCTGCTCCTGGCACCATGCCTGCAAACTCTTCTGATGGACCATCTACTCAACAAGTGCCCCACCAGGGAAAAAGAAACACCTCTCAACCTTGAGGGTTATTGGATATGTTCTTATTGCAGTGGTTTTATTTATTGTTGTAGTGTTGATGGTGATCTTTAGTATGTCAAAATATCGAGAAAGAAAAGCTAGGCATGGTGAATTATATAAAAGTCAGGTAGGGAGAGTTAGCAAAGGATCTAAGGAGCGCAGAAGCAAAGAGAATTTAATCAAGCCAGAAAATGAAGTTAAAAAAGGTAAGAATTCCCCCTGCAATAAACTTTTGACCTATTACTTTTTCTGGCTCTGGCTTTTTCCTTTTGAACCATGTGTCTGGGAAATGGTTGTCAGCAGTTGCAAAGGAGGCTCCCGAGGAATGGAAGAAGGAACCTGAAATAGATACAAGGATTACTGGTAAAGTTCATCTACTTGGTCATCTGTCAGCTTTTGTTACCTTTTCTAGTTTAGCTTACATAAAAGATAACTTGTAAATTATCACTGGCAGTTCCAGAGACTTTTGAAAAACAGAAAGAGCATGTAATCGAAGTGGGAGGATCAAGTGTACTTGAAATGCCACCACCTTCTGTGGAAAAAGTTATTGTGAATCCCATAGTCCCTGCTGAAAATGTTGCAAGGAGTCCACCACCTGAAAAGATATGCCCCCAACTTCCGCGATATCCTTTTCTGTTGCATCCCTTCAACAGTATACAAACAGTTTTACAGAGGAAAGTCTGATCAGAGATGGTAGGCTGGGCAAAGTATATTTGGCAGAGCTTCCTGATGGAAAGGTACTCTTTCTGAGTCTGAATTTCATATTATCTATTTTTGAACTTGGGAACATGCTCTTTGAGTACAACAGAGAAGCATTTTTTAATTCATAGCTGGTGAAACTGAATCTGCAGAGGTAAAAAATGCAGAACTTTTGATGTTTATTCAAATTTGGGCACTATCTTGATCTTAACAAGATAGTAATGAACCCTCAATTTTAACAAAGATTATTAAATCCTAAGTATGAAAAGTTGATGCTTTGTGCAGTTCATTATCTGTGATTGTTTAATTTTTTGAATATCAAAACCTTAGGTTGGATTTTCTTATCTATGATGTCACATGATATTCAAACTGTAAATTCATTAACTTTTTTTTTTTTTGATGGTAGTCCATGTTCCATAATGCGCTGCCAAACGACATTCTATAGCTGTAAACCTTAACTGTAAGTCCAATTGACTTTCGATGTTAACTTTATGTGAACTAAATACCTTCATATGGTCCGGTAAACCAGTCATCTCCCACCTTATCACCAACATGCAAAAAAAAAAAAAAAAAGAGATGCTTTTTCTTGGCTAATTTCTTATAAAGAAATTTGTATATACGTATCAGCTGCTTCCTTGATGTTTTTGGGGGTCTTACCATGCACTTACAACTGAATCTGTGGCTACTCATAAGTCTCACTGCGTTATTGTTGGCAAAATTTTAAATATTAATTGACATTATATATGGGAATGCAATATCAACTCCACATCCTCTCTAAAAGATGATGATGGTTGTTATATTCTTGTAGCTGTAACATGTGATATTAGTGCCATGTTCTGATAACTATTTTTACTGTGCAGCTATTGGAAGTTATGAAGTTTGACAATGTGAACTCAAGAATAGCAGTAGATGTGTTTCTAGAGCTGGTAGCAAATATCTCCGAACTTAGGCATCCTAACATTGTCGAGCTTGTGGGTTATTGTGCGGAGTTTGAACAACGTTTACTTGTCTATAAGTACTTCAGCAGAAAGACTCTACATGATGTACTTCATGGTGGGGATGATCTCAACAGGAAATTATCATGGAATGCCCGTCTTAGGGTGGCCCTTGGAGCAGCAAAAGCATTAGAGTAAGAGGGACTTTTCTTTTGTTAATAAAGCTTTAAAATTATTCTTTTCTTTTGTTTTGCTGTTTGCTCAACAGAAATGTAGACTGATAGACATTGAACAAGTTCTGTTTTTTGTGCCAAAGGTATCTCCATGAAGGCTGTCAACCACCAATTGTCCATCAGAATTTTGAGCCTGCCAATATTCTCCTTGATGATGAGCTTGCTGTGCGTGTTTCTGAATGTGGCCTGGTTTCACTAATGTCATCGAACTCAGTGACTCAGGTGAAATTTTGTCATAAAATATTGATTATATGGGTCTTATTGTTTTATTTATTGCACAATTGCTCAATTTAAGTCAAAACAAAGGTTTTGGTCGTCATAGCCTCATACTTAAGATTCTAAATGGATATCTTAAGGCAATATTACTGCAATTCAACAAGCACTTTGTTGAGAGTAGTGATAATATTGATGCGACAGGCCGGATGAGGGTGGTGAGACATGTATTGGCCACACTCTAACCTGGACATATATTTTAATGCTATAGGATGTTTGATATTAGTCATTCCATGAGGACATTGGAGTATTTAATACTTCTTAAACTACCAGCAAATCTTATCTAACTTTATAGGCCAATGTATTATCCATCAAAATTTGAGACTGTTATGTTATCAGCTCTCAAACTCAATCTAAACCCTTCATTGACCATTCTTGAATTCTTGAGGAAGGCAATTTTGGAGCAAGAGGTCCTGCCAGGAAACTTCTACCAGCCATTGTTGAACGTTTAAATGTGGAATAGGGACATCTGATCAATAATAATCTGAGCAATTGGAGCTAATGTATTTAGAGGGCAAGCCTCCAAGATACACCCACGCTTGGAAAGTTTAAATTGAAGGGATACGTGCTAGTTTTGGTATAAGGATCTCTGGAAGAGCCAAATGTGTTGCAAATCTTATGTCTTATCATTATGTGATTTGGTAAATTTCTGGATCTAACGTGTAAGCTGCCATTCTAGAGGTATTTGAGATATAAGCATGTGAATATACCTTTTGAAGCTCTTGTTAAGTCCTAAGATTCTTGTGTTTTGAAATTTACTTGGTTTTGTCATTATGGGCTTATGGTGTCAAAAGTTGATTTAAAGTTCCACTATGGGATTAGAGTATGAGTCCTGTCAGAAATAAGGCAATTCATACTCTTTGGGTAGTGTCAGGAGTCATACGCACCATATTTATGTTTGACAAGTATCCTAGTTGATTATAAGTTTTGGTGACTTTGCATTTTCAAGAAGCCATGTATTTATTTATGATGTGCATATTACATTTATATAAATAAAAAATTAACTTTTCATGATGGATTGCGTGAAATCATGGGGAAATTTGCTTATTCTCATCTTTTTTTTCCCATCTGCACTATCTGGTGTGCTGAATTTGTAATGCATCAATATCACAACTTTTAGATGATGAAAATGAAAAGGGGGCCTCGCTCAAAAAAAAAAAAAAAAAGGATAGTGGAAAGGTGGCTGTTTATTAGTTAGATTTCCATGCGAGTATTATTCCATGTAACTTAATTTTGCTACATATACAGACCTTCATACGATGATGTAGCTATGCATATATATCATGAAACATGGTGATTAATTCAATGAATTTGTTCAAGTCCAAGCCAACTTGTCTCATAATCTTAAATGATTAAATGTGAAGCAATTAATAAACATATTAAATTTTGCACAATTGTTCCGTAATTTTCTAGTGCCAGAAGTCCATCAGATCAATACTGACTCCGTAATCATGATCAATAAACACTCTTTGTCAAAATTAAATAAAAAATATATTCTACTTTCATCAGGAAATCCAAGTGCACTTCTTCGTGGAAATAAAATACTGTCATAATGCTGTAGATGCAGACGATCAAAAGTACATTAGAACTGAAACGGACATGAGTGCTTTACAAATTAAATAGTGAAACTTGCTGAAATATGTAGAAATTGAATGATAAAACATGCCACATTTCAAGCAAATGTGGAAAATTGCATAAAGTTTGGGATTGTTGTAACTGCCAAGAAAAAGGGCATTTTATAAACACTTAATGAAATTGCATTGACATCATAAAAATAATTCACATTTTATTGCATCTATTATGAGAAACAAATATAATGATTAGAAGGGGAAATGCGATGGAGATTAATGACAACTAATAGAGTTGAGTATGATTACAGATTGTAAACCATTCGAAAGTATGGAAAGAGTCCAAAATGCTTTTTGGTGCATGCTGCTATGACAGTGGATCTTGAGGTCTTAGTAAACTTATGGGGAGCTTTTATCTTGTTGTTACATTAGAAAGAAACACAACAAGAAGCAGAATAATCGGAGGACCCTACTTTTTCATGATAAACTGATCAAACTTCTGTAATGGTTTAGGAATTCTTGGAAAAATTAATACTGCTTGACATAACTGATGGTATATATTGCTTGATAATTCAGAAGGCTTGATTCTGAATTGAAATCCAAAATCATTTTATGAATTAATAACCGTGTTGTCCTCTTAATATTAGTTGTCAGGTCGTATGCGTGCATTATACAGTTATGAAGCTCCAGAACTCAATGAATCTGGGTCATATACTGACCAGAGTGATGTTTACAGTTTTGGAGTCATCATGTTAGAACTCCTTACTGGGCGTGAACCTTATGACAGGTAAGAAAATTTTGCTTTGCCTCGGGAGGGGGAGAGAGTTTGATTGGCCAGTGACTTTGTTATATTCCTTTCAGAAAATTCACACAGATTTATAAAATTTTCTGTTTTCCTCCCTAAACTATTGCAGGTCACGACCTCGCATAGAGCAACATCTTGTGAGATGGGCCAGTTCTCAGCTTCATGACATCAATGCCTTATCAACAATGGTGGATCCTTCTATTAGTGGAAAGTATTCTGAAAAATCACTGTCACGGTTTGCTGACATTATCAGCCGTTGTATTCAGGTGAAGTTTTGACTATTATTTCTTTACTGGACACCCACAATCACAAGCATAGATGTAGTTGCCAGGGCTCGGCATAAACCAACTTTCTGGATTACTGTTTGCAAGCGTGCTTTGATGTACTCAATCGGCTTTCATCTGTCAAAATTACAAATTACTAAGCAAGCTAGTCTGTTTTGGGAAGAAAAAGTATTCTCTGTCTATTAGAAAATTAATCAAGAGGAAGACGAATAGTGCTAGGTATTCATCTTCCTCTTATCTCCTCCTCAGTGCAAAAGGTGAAAGGTGTGAGAGAGGTGGGACCTTATTAGTTCAGCCGTCTGATTTTTTTTCTCTATAATCTCTTGACATTCTCATATTCTGGTATTTGTTATTAATTTCTTGTTTGACATGTCTGATAATCGAAACACGCAGATGCTTTGGTCGGTGTGCGCTTTGCCTTGTGATCTTGACGTGCAGTCACTCTTGACATTATTGCAATTCTAATAGTATAATTACTAAACATAAATGTCTTTCATCTGTCCTTTATCTGATTTTTTATGACATATTTTACGGGTGTTTGGTAACAACTGTAAATTTGCAAGTATATTTATGATCAAATTCTCTATCCAAAGATTGCATAGAAAAAGTAGAAACATTGTTCCTATTGGATTTATAATTCTCATTTCCTTCAGAAATAACTGAACTTCAGGTTAGTTTATGCAATCTGCAAGGACGGATAAACCCTTTGTCTGTTTGAAGGATATATAATAAAAAGATTTAAAACTTTTTAACTGGGTAAAAGATATTCATATCCGCATCATACCATATGATTTCAGTCAGGAGGTATGTCATGAGTAGTGAAATAACGTAAATATTGGAAATAGTTTTGCATGCAATTCAAACAACATATACACTAGAAGTCGTTGTACTTTCTATCATATTATATATGGGAATTTAGGTTCTAACCTTTGGTATTATCTTGCAGCAAGGGCCAGAATTCAGGCCACAAATGTCTGAGGTGGTTCAAGATCTGACTCGCATGGTAAGGGATGCAAAGAAGGCTTAAGATTGAGACTTTGCCAAGCTTTAAGCTAGTACAAAAGAACGATGGCTGTAAGCTGGTTCCAATGCTGAAGGTGAATTACTTGGTGCCCTGCCAAATAAACTATTCGCCAAATGTAGTTATTAGCGTGCTCGTGGCTTTCTTACTAACATTGTGACCAAAGATGGTTCGGTCAGAGCGCATCTGATTTTTGACCCTATCATCAGTGCGTCCACCCTGTCCGTGTTGCGTGTGGTTCTTGTAAGGTTATTGACGTGATGTTCCATTTGTTTGTTTGCATCGAAGCATAATTTAAATCCTTCAATTGATATCATGAAGATACTAATGCAAGAAGCCGCTGTCCGGTGTTACTGAATTTTGTGCGATTTATTCATCTCTGCTGTCATTCTAAAGGGTAGGGAGGATATGGGGATCATCTTCTCTATGATATGGTGATGGGAAGGTGCTTTATAACCGTGGAAGGGATCCGTCCGAATTCTGGCTTCTATTTGTTGACGGAGTATGAAGCAATTTCTACGATTTTTGGCACCTGGCTCTCATGCAAGTTTTATAACAACAGCGGCACCAGCGTCCTAGCGTGCAAACCTATGCTAAACTATGCTGTTTGACAGAATGGCGAACGTAAATTTATGCTTTGTAACAGCTCTTGGATTGGAGTCCAGACTCCAGAGCCATCATCTTCTTGTAAGCATTATGCTTTTGGGGTTAGGCCTGTGGCCTTTTGTGTGCGGAAAAATTTTGTACACAACTGTCGGTGCAGAGTGGCTTGGATTCATGCATGCGACCTAACAGGTTTTTAAAATGACATGATATTGTCGGCCCGACGCTTGATTGAAAATCATCTCAAACCTAACCTGTGTTACGTTTGCCACGTCCAATGTTACCGGGGGCTTCAAGACTAGAATGAATGGTTTCCTTCGGAATAGGCATGGGCACTGGTCGGCCGTCAGACACGGTCCAGGTCCATCGTGCCAGAAAAATTATCATGTCCTGGTATGGTTCATTAACAAATGGGCCGTGTCAGGTATGCCCACTAAAAAAAATTTAAATTCGGCATGGTCCATGACCCATCAAGAAATGAGCCATGGCCGTGCCTAGCACGGTCCAGTAGGGCCGTTGCTGGGCCGTGCCACAAAAGGGCCATTTTGTGGGCTGGGCCATGCCGTGCCATCCAGAACGGCCCTGCTAGGCTATTTTGTGGGCTGTGCCATGCCGTGCCATGGCACGGCTGGTGCTAGGAGCACACTATGCGCCTAGGCACCAGCCAGCTGATCCAAGCCATGATCCTGATCGGCGATGATGGATCCGACGATTGCAATCGATCTGATCGAAGATGATCCGACGGTTGCGATCGATTCATGCCATAATCCTGATCGGCGATGATTGATCCGACGGTTGCGATCCATCCGATCGGCGATGATCCGATGGTTACGATCGATCCAAGTCATGATCCCGATCGGCGATAATCGATCGGACTGTTGCGATCAATTCGATCGGAGACGATGACGGTTGCGATCGATCCTAGCCATGATTCGATCGGGGATGATCAATCCAACAGTTGCGATCTATCCCATCGGCGATATCCGACGGTTGCGATCGATCCAAGCTATGATCGATCGGCGATGATCGATCCGACATTGCGATCCATCCGATCAGCGATGATCGACGATTGCGATCTTTCTATTTTTTCTCTTCTTTATTCTATGATTCGATAATCCGAGGTCAGGCCTAGCCCCCCTCCCTTATGTGATCGATTTAAATTTTGCGATCGAATTAATAAACTGGATAGGGGTTGCGATATGCCAAACCCCCTTCATTATGGTATTTATATATTATCTAAGATTCTTTCCTAATTTTTTTTTATTATCAAAAAAAATTTTTTTTAATATTGATTTGGTATGTGAACGGGCCAGGCCCCAGGTGGGCCGTGCCGGCACGGCACGACCGGCTTTCCCAGGCCCGTCGTGGGCCGTGCCGTGCTGGGCCAACAAAAAAAATTTCTGAGCCCGACACGGCCCGGTATTGTAGCAGTGCCTGGCCGTGCCTGGCATGGCCCATCAGGGCCTGGGCCGTGCCGTGCATGGGCGGCACGGCCCAGTGCCCACCTCTACTTCGGAATTGCAAACCCTCGGTAAGTTGTAGCCTATGCATGGAAGGGTCTGGTGGATCGGGCTAGGAGGGGAATTTGCCGTATTTGTACCAGTGCCCGGATTGCTCACTTCGGAATTGCCCTCGTTAAGTCTAAGCCTATGCATTGAAGGGTCTTTGATCGAACGCTAGGAGGGAATTTCTATTTGTACCATTCGGATTGCTCAATGCATCCTTCTTAATTTATTTTTTAAAAATTCTAAATTACCCTTAGCATCTGTCTTCTCCTCCTCTCTCATCCTTCCTTCGTGGCATCATCCTCCATTCCTCTTCCGTTCCTCTCCTCTCCTTTCCGGCAACCCTCCCTCTCTATCTCCTTCTCTGGCATCACCCCTTATCCCTCTCCCTGACCCCATCTTCTTTTCTCTCCTCTTTGGTACCGCTCCTCACCCCCCTCGGCCCCGGTCTCTTTCTACTCTCCGACTTTGGCACCGTCTCTTTTCCTTCGTGGCACCCCTCTCTGACACCATGCCAGAGAAGGAAGGAGATGGGGCCGGGGCTAGGAAGGGAAAAGGAAATCGGGGCCCAAGGGGGATGGGTGGATGACGGTGTCGGAAACGAAAGGGGAGGAGATGAGGGCCGAAAGAAGGGGTGGGGAGTGGTGCCAGAGTGGAAGGAGGAGAGGGGGGTGCCAGTGCCGGAGAAGGGAGGGGGGAAAGGAGACGGAGGATGCTAATGGGAACTTAGAATTTTTTTTTTAAAAATTTAAGAGGATGTATTAAGCAATCCAAGCTGTGCAAATAGAAATCTGCGTGTGCGATGGAGTCGGTCCCTCTAACTTGTAACAGAGTTTCTGGAGGTGCTCTTATCGAACTCTATTTTCACGCATCTGGAGGAATCGGGAACCTAACGAGGAGAGTTGGATCAAGTCACGGCCAAGGTGGAAGTCGAAAATATGCGAACTCTGCCAACAAGCATTTCCTTATCGTGTTGCCTTCCTGTGGCGCGTCTGCGGTGCATCTTAGCTTGGCGCGACGTCCGTGGGGCCGGTGGAGATGCCGCCTCTGTGGGCTCGCGTGGGGGCCCAGCTCAGCTCAAAGAATCCACGAGGCTTTAGCTGGTGGGTCGTGCTCGATGCTTGCAAGAGAGGGAGGAAAGAAAAAGTGGATCTTTGATGCGAGCCGGATACCAGATTCGAACTCGATATAATTTATGTGACGGGAAAAAAATTTAGATTGGCATAATTATAATTTATGTGGCCTCTTCTTTTCTTTCTCTTAACAGGAATTTAAATTGATTTCGTTATTTCATTTGCCATGGCCAATTCAAAGTTGAAAGAAAATCTCGCGTAGGTCATATACTCCCGTCGAATGTAGTCACAAAAGACATAAGTTTTCTTAGATATTTAAATATTTTCTCATGTAAGAAAAGTGATAATAGCCAAATGATAACAAAAAGCATTATTGTCATCAATAATACATAGTATCATTATTATTATTATTTTGTATGAGTTTTAAAATAAAAATATTTCTGGCAGGTTCTATAACCATTTTTTATCTCATAAATATCTTTCACATCTCAGGTTTATATATGCAATTCTTGTTGCATATAAATAAGAAAACAAATAAAAATTTAGTCGAATTAAAGAAATTCTTTTCCTTTTTAATCTGTCATGCTTTTATAGCTAAAAAAAACTCTTTTTTCTTTTTCTACAACCATTCACTTGGGCGTTTGTTTTCCCCTTCAGAGAAAACTTTAAGGCTCTCTTCTTTGAGTGCAACAAATTGAGTTAGTGGCATAGAAGTGCATTGTTCAAACAAGCTGCTATTTGATTGATGCTAAGAAGGTCAAATTTTTACATCAACACAACACAATAAATATGAAAATGGCAATATCAAAAGATATTTTTCTCTTACCTCATTTTATGAAATAAATGAATAAATAATACAATATTAATATTGCATTGCAATAAAATAAAAAAAATCCTGTAATTAAAAAATATGAGAGCAAATAAAAAATTACAAACATCAACTATAAATAAAAATGAAATATTTGACTATAATAGCCGTGAGAATAGCTAAATATGATAAAATTTGTGCATATATAAAATCAAAGCCATAATTAATTATCATTATGTTTTGATAATTAATCTTGTTATAATTTAAAAATTTATAATATTTTTTTAAAAATATGCATCACACGCCCGCCAACATACTTGGATGCTAGAAATATATAAAAATTCTTAAATTGGTCAAAAATAAATAGAAAAATTTATGCAAAATCAAATATTCTTGAATTATTTTGATTTATGGAGAACAATTCTCTAACACATTTATTAAAGCTCTTACATATTTATTAAAAAAAATCCAAAAAAGTTTAAATATTTTAATAACCGAAGGAGTATTAAATACATGCTTCCAAGGGAGATAGTTTTGAAGAGAGATTTATTATAGGTTTGACCCAATCTTCGATTAAATCAAAATCAAATCGTGAAGATTTTTTTTTTTAATATATAAAATTCAACCCTTTGCCATGCCAAGATTGGTTTCAAAATCAATCCAGAAATTTATCTATAATTATGTCATTTTTAAGAGAGATGATGGTGTCACTTGGTTAGTGAGGAAACAAACTTAACGGCACCTAAATTTTTGTCCATAATTGAAGTTTGACTAGCTCCAATAATCTGACGTCAGTCCGTTTAAAGGTATAATAATAATACCATTAGACCCACCTAAACGTATGGTGCACGCAGTTCTCGGTACGTGTTCATCATCAAGCGGAATTGCAGGAGAGCTTCTTAGAATCGGCGGCATCACCGAATGGAAAAGTTCGACTCCGAGACCCCTCACCGACCTCTTTCCCCCTGGTCAAAGAACTAAAGAAGTCGTCGAAGCAACCGCGGAGCGACCGCACGCGTACCCACCACCTCCACCCCTCGCTCCCTCCTTTCCCTTTCTCCGCTCTCGACCCCGAGCTCTCTCTCTCCCTTCCATGGCGGAGCTCGGAGAGTGAGAGCTACGACGAACGCAAGCTCCTGATACCTCTCCGCGTGTCGCATCGCACCGATCTGCCTGTTCTTCGGAGGTTTATGCGAAGATTCGGCGGCGATTTCCGTTGATTCGGCTGGAAATGGAGAAGCGCGGTTACAAGCTCCGTATCCGTTACTTAATGTGGCTCAAATCTTTTCTTCTGGCCTGATCCCTTCCTATCGATTGCTATTTGAATTTTAAGCTTATGGGGATACTGCGGATCTTGTTTTGCGCGCGATGTTCAAAGTTTCTTGGGCCCGGTTATTTTGGATGCTTTTTTTTTTTGGGAAGAATGAGTTGTGGGTTTAGTTGAGGCGCGGGGTACCAGCTTGTCTTGGATGAGTTTTGAGGTCCTAGATTGAATTGGAAGAGTGTTTAAATAGGATCGAAGGGGTGGCCTTTTTAATTTAAATCTGGATGTCAAAGGGTATTTGAGTCGAGGGTTCAAGCAAGATTTTTTAAGGTGTTATAAATGGCAAGACTGCAGGCGATGTCTAGAATTCTCTCAAGTCTTTCTTATGAACGAGCGAAGACTTTGGTCTTTGGGGCATGGTTCACTGGCAACTGATTGGTATTGGGGACTTGGAGAAGATTTGGAAAGACAACCACCAAAGTGTTTCTGGGAGGCGGTTGTCTGTTCTTGCCAGTACTGAGTTTGCATGCTTTTATTTTATTTTTATTTTTTTAACTTTGTGTTTAGTTTCTGTTTGCATCTCGATTCTGCTCTTATCTTATGTCCTTGATGCGATCGATTCACTAGGCTGAGTTGTTCAAAATTTGAAAATGCTGAGATTTTTTTTGGAAAAATTGATCGTGTTAGACGTTTGGATGTGCAAAAGCTAAAGTCCCACTAGCATTCGGAGGGATCTGCTTATCCCCATAACTTGGTCCTCGAGGGATATTGGCACAAAAACAATTCCATGAGTCCTCATAAAATTTCTAGAGTTGGTCGATTTGAGAGTTGAGAATTGTTTCATTGACTAGAAGTGGAAGTTATCAAGATTTTAGATCGAGAATGCTATTTGGAAAAAAAAAAATTAAAGGAAAATTATGAGAAATTCGTAAGACTGGAGTAAAGTGTGGATTTGAATGTCAAAGGGGAAGAGGATTTCAAGGATCAAATATGGAAAAAGGACATTGCAAAGTTGATTCAAAAGGGAAATCAGGAACAAGTCAACTGCTCTTTTTTGTTTGTAATTTTTAACTAGTAGATGATTATATGCCATTCTTGCTTTGCTTTTTGTTGCTTAGTCCAGCAATATCAGCAATGGAGCACAGGCAACTCATGGAATATTCAGATTTTTAAGCAAAACTTGACATGCTTTTTGCCCCCTGCTCAGCAATGTTTAGTGCTCGTCTATAGCTTGCATGAGGACAACTTTTGTGAAGGTTCCCCAAATAAGATGGCTACCCAAACTTTTGAACAAGACATGCTTTCATTTCATTAAGTTTGTGTTTTTTTTTTTTTCCTTCAACAATTTTTAATGTGTTCTTTTTACTTATCAAGAGAAAAAGGCAGTCCTAAATTGTGAAGCCCTGTTCCATCGGCGGATCCTCACGTGGTGAGGATCCGCCATTGTTGACGGAGGAAGGGGGGGCGCCGCCCCTTCCTCCGCCATTATTGACGGCTGCGGCAACCTTGCCGCAGCCAGTCAAGGAAGGGGGCGCCGACGCGCCCCCTTCACGTGGGTACAGGGGAGGGATAACCCTCCCCTTGCCGCTATATAAGGAGGGGGGGAACGCCCCTCCTCCTCCATGAGCTCTCCCCCGGCCAGCCACAGGTAAGGGAGAGAGAGAGAGAGTTGCAGAGAGAGAGAGAGAGGAGAACCAAGCCGGTTCACGGCTTGGTTCGGGCCCGGCGGAGTGCCCGATGCCTCGCCGGGCCTGGGCGTCGGCCAGGAGGCCTCACCGACGGCGGGCGACCGTCCGGTGAGGATCCGGCCGGCCACGGTGGCCGGCCGTGCCACCGGCACGAGTCGCGTGCCGTGAATCGCGAGAGAGAGAGAGAGAGAAATTGAGGGAGAAAGAGAGAGAGGGAGCCGGCCGTCGCCGCGGCCGGCTCTGGCCCGGTCGCCGATGGCCGGGCCACCCAGAATTGGCCGGCGGCGGCCCTGGCCGCCGGCACGGCCTCCCCCTGTTTCGGGCGAAACAGGGGAGGAGGCGGGGGAGACGATGAAGACGTGGGCCGGCTTGGGCCGTCCCACGTTGGGCCCTATTGGGCCGGCTCGTGAGCTATTTTGGGGCTGCGATTTGGGCCCCGTATTGGGCCGGAAATGGAGAAATAAAAATATGTCCCGATTCGCATTGATTCTAGTTTCTCGGGATATTTTTATTTCCCCATTCGGCTTATAAATTGAGAGATATTCGAGCCCAAAGTTGGGCCCAGGATTAGACTGGGTAGACCTTAGGGGATGCTGCATTGTTCCAATTTTTGAGATTTAATTATGGAAATTAATGCTGTAGGTAACCGGATGTCCACATAGCTGATTTACAGTTTGGAATTAGCGTACTGAGGTAAGTAAGCCATTTATTATAATTTTCATAATTTATTAAATATAAAAATTATGGATATATTGCATTATTTGAAAAAAACAAAATGGAATTTTGTTATACAATTGGGTATCTGTATAATTATATGTGATTACTATATTTTGCAAAGTAATGGATTATAAATGTGCAAAAATTGAATGATGTGATTATTTTGGCTTTGCAAAATATACTGGTATTATTGATGTATTTTATGCTATGAATGTACAAACCACTGTATATGATATGAGGAGCTTATGCTCATGATGATGCATGATGTGCTACATGCAAATATGATGATGATATGTGTCGCCGCGGTTCTCATATGATGTGAAACGATGTGAAATGCCGAGAGATACGGGACCCACCTCTACAGGGGGAGATATGTGGAGGACACACATCTAGAGGATGTGATGTGATTGATATATTGCATAACGCACACACATCTAGAGGATGTGTTGTGATTGATTATGATATATGGCATAACGCTGGTACCAGGACCCTTCCTCTTAGGGGACATTAAAGAGTGATACACCAGATGGGTGTTGTAGGGCCGTGGGACACATAAGGAAATAATAATTATATGAATACAGTGGATTTGTTTACATTGCATATTTCAGCATTTATTGTATAATTAAGCTTCCAAAATTATTTGAGCTGATGATATACATGTTTTGATAACATGATGAATGTATTTGAAATTGGAAGTTTTATACATGAAATATGGTTTGATAATATCTTGACGAAATGATTATTTAATAGTAGGCTTACTTATTGAGTGTAAGCTCATATAAATCTTACAATGTTTTTCAGAGCCACAGAACTGAAGAATGGGATCTGGGGTAGTTGGAGCTTCATTCAGAGGAAACTAAGATCCAACATTTTGTTGTAACCCCAGTGACTTATGTATGATGGGCATGTAGCCTAAAACCTATGATTATGATTTGTATTAAGAACCATTTAAATTGGACGATATATAGTTATTACCCTTCTGGTATTAAATGTTATATTTCGGAACGCCTTGCATGCCAGGCATGCGGCGGGTTGCCACCCCTAGATCCAATATAGGGTCTGGGGCGTGACAGCTAATGTGGTATCAGAGCCTAGGTTTGACCTTAGGGACAAACATAGGATGACACTAAACAAAACAGTAGGATGACACTGGGAGGGTAACAACTCTAAGAAGATATAAAATTTTTCTAATAAATATATTTTGAAAACTTAAGGGTTTGTAAAGATATTGATTGGAACCAAACTTGGCAGGGAATAGTCATGCCTCGTCACACCAGAAGTATGCGACAAGTTGGAGGTTCCCAGGCTGGTGACTCTGGCCAGCAGGGAGGCCAGCAAACTTCTGGAGGCTCTGGTTCCATCAATGTGGCTGGGAATGGCCAACAACAGCGCCAGACTGAGATACTTCAGGCCCTTGTGGAAATGGTGCAGGCTATGCAGCAGCAGATCCAACAAGTGGTGCCTGCTCAGCCCGGCCCTCCTACTCAGCAAAACCCGCGAGTCGAACCTGAACCACCAGTCCAGCCCGCTCCGCCGCAACCCTGGCAAGGAGGGGGTCGGAGCTTTGCTGAGTTTAAGAGCTTAGCCCCTGCTCCCTTCTCTGGATCCACCAATCCCGCTGATGCTGAGGGATGGATGAGGGAGATGGAGAAGGCCTTCATGGCCCATGGTAGCCAGGAGGAGGAGCGGATTAGATTTGCCACCTATCTCCTTCAAGGGGAGGCATATGATTGGTGGTTGCATATGGAGCAGCGATTGGGTGGACAAGCTGTTTCCTGGAGGGAGTTCAAGGAGGCCTTTTTCAACAAATACTTTCCTAGTAGTGTGCAAAGACAGATGGAGTCTGAGTTTCTGGAGCTGGAACAGAAGAATCTCTCTGTGGCCCAGTACGAAGCCGAGTTCACTAGGCTAGCTCGGTTTGCTCCGGAAATAGTGACCACTGAGAGAGCCAAGATCACCAGGTTCACTGAAGGACTGCGACCCAAACTGAGGCAAGCAGTCAATGCATTTGAACTCTCCACATATAGTGCTGTGGTGAGTAAAGCCCTGGTGATCGAAAGAGACATGAATAGGAACCAGAAGGAGTGGGAGCTAAAGAGGAAGAGGAAGGGGTCTCCTTCGGGCCAGTCTTCGGGGCAGGCTAAGAAGAAAGATACATATCAGCCCCCCACAGGACCGAAGGGTAAGGAGACCCGTTGCCCTCACTGCGGGAACTTCCACCCGGGCAGGCAGTGCCGTGGGCCGAGAGGTGCCTGCTTCATATGTGGGAAAGTGGATCACAAGATGGCCACTTGTCCCCTTCGGAGGGAGCAGCTGTCTTCTCCAAATCTTGGGATGAACCAGCCGCAGCAGCCGAGGACCCAGGGAAGGGTCTTCACCCTCACCCAACAGGATGCTGCCGCTTCTAACTCCGTTGTGGCAGGTATACCTGTTACCTAAGTACCCCTTTAAGATTATTTGGTTCATATGCGATATAATGCATTAATCATGAAGGATAAATAGGATCCGCTATATGACATCTAAGACAACTAAACTTTGTGATCAGGGACAATTAAAGTAGGCAACACTTATGCTCAGACTTTAGTAGATCCGGGTGCCACACATTCGTTTATATCTGATGTTTATCTTGCCAATAATGCATCGTTGACACCCGTTCCCCTAGAACAAGAGTTGCTCATTGCATTCCCAAATGGAGATGTTATGAGGGTGGAGTCTGTATGCAGATCCTGCCAGATCAACGTGGGCGACAAGAGGCTGGAGGCTGATCTAATCGTCCTTCCACTAAAGTCCTTTGATGTTATCCTTGGGATGGACTGGTTGGCCTCCTATCATGCTTCGGTAGACTGTTTCAGGAAAATGGTGATCTTCAAAATCCCTAATCAGCCTGAATTCAGTTTTACTGGAAGCCAGGAACACCTGGCTTCAGTGTTTGTATCAGCACTGCGGGCTGCCAAATACTTGATGAAGGGTGGCCAAGGGTTTCTTGCTGTGGTCAAGGACCTTCAGCAGGAAGAGGTGAAATTGGAGGATATTCCAGTGGCTATGGAGTTTCCTGACGTCTTCCCGGATGATTTGACCGAATTGCCTCCAGACCGGGAAGTGGAGTTCACCATTGATTTGGTCCCTGGCACTGGACCTATATCCAAGGCCCCTTATCGTATGGCCCCAGCTGAACTAAAAGAGTTGAAGAACCAATTGCAAGAGCTCCTAGACCGGGGATTTATCAGACCGAGTGTCTCTCCTTGGGGTGCTCCAGTATTATTTGTCAAAAAGAAGGATGGGAGTCTTCGGCTCTGCATTGATTACCGAGAAATCAATAAGGTAACAGTGCGGAACAAGTATCCCTTGCCGAGGATCGATGATCTGTTCGATCAACTCCAAGGAGCTCGGGTATTCTCGAAGATTGACCTTCGGTCAGGATACCATCAACTCAAGGTCCAGGCTGGAGATGTGCCTAAGACAGCATTCAGGACTAGGTATGGCCACTACGAGTTCTTGGTGATGCCGTTTGGGTTAACTAATGCCCCGGCAGCATTCATGGACTTGATGAACAGAATCTTTAAGCCATACTTAGACCAGTTTGTGGTGGTGTTCATTGATGACATCCTGGTGTATTCAAAAAGCCAGGAGGAACATATGGACCACCTGAAGATTGTTCTGCAAACCCTTCGAGAGAAAAAGCTTTATGCCAAGTTGCAGAAATGTGACTTCTGGTTGAGCCAAGTATCATTCTTGGGTCACGTAATATCTAAAAATGGCATAACTGTGGACCCAAAGAAGATTGAGGCGGTCGTAAATTGGAGTCGACCTTCCAATGTATCTGAAGTCAGAAGCTTCGTGGGCTGGCAGGATATTATCGCAGATTCGTGGAGGGCTTTTCTCGCATTGCTCTACCCCTGACTCGCTTGACCCAAAAGCAAGCGAAGTTTGACTGGACTGAGGAGTGTGAGAGAAGTTTCCAGGAGCTGAAACAACGCCTAGTGTCAGCCCCCGTCCTTACCCTTCCGTCAGGATCTGGAGGATTCACTCTATACACGGATGCTTCTCGGAAGGGATTGGGATGTGTTCTGATGCAAAATGAGAAGGTGATAGCTTATGCCTCCAGACAGCTAAAGCCATACGAGCAAAATTATCCTACTCATGACCTGGAGTTGGCTGCTGTGATTTTTGCCTTAAAGATCTGGCGGCATTATCTATATGGAGAAGCATGTGATGTGTACACAGACCACAAAAGTCTGAAGTACATCTTCACTCAGAAGGAGTTAAACTTAAGACAAAGGAGGTGGATGGAGCTACTAAAAGATTATGACCTGAACCTGCACTATCATCCAGGGAAGGCCAATGTGGTAGCTGATGCTTGAGTAGGAAATCCTCCTCGGAGTTAGCTTCTATGATCACCTCTCAGCCTCACATCCGGAGGGATCTTGAGAAGCTGGAGGTTGGATTGCGAGTACAACGGTCCGATGGACTTGTAGCAACACTTGTACTCCAACCAACTCTGTTAGACAGGATCAAGTCCTCCCAGAAAGAAGACTTGGACCTGCAAAAGATTAAAGAAGCAGTGAAGTCAGGGGTTCAAAATGAATTTGCTATAATGGAGGATGGATCCCTGAGATTTGATGGCAGGCTCTGTGTGCCAAATGTGGTGGAACTAAGAGCAGAGATTCTGAAGGAGGCCCACTATTCTCCTTACACGGTGCACCCAGGAGGTACCAAGATGTACAAAGACCTAAAGGAAAACTTTTGGTGGAAAGGAATGAAGAGCGAGATTGCTCAGTACGTAGCCAAGTGTTTGGTATGTCAGCAAGTGAAGGCTGAGCATCAAAGGCCTGCGGGACCCCTTCAATCTCTGATGATTCCACAATGGAAATGGGAGAAGATCACTATGGACTTCGTGACTGGTCTGCCTAAGACCCCTCGGAACAATGATGCGGTATGGGTCATTGTAGACAGATTAACGAAGTCAGCCCATTTCCTGCCATTCAGAGTTGGGATCTCCAGTGAGAGATTGGCCAACATGTATATTGAGCAAATTGTGAAGCTTCATGGTATTCCCGTATCTATTGTATCAGATAGGGATACTAGGTTTGTGTCCCAATTCTGGAAGAGTCTTCATAGAGCTCTGGGGACCAAATTGAACTTCAGCACAGCCTTCCATCCCCAGACAGATGGGCAGTCTGAGAGAACCATACAGACCCTGGAGGACATGTTGCGAGCCTGTGTGATGGACCTGGGTGGTGCTTGGGACAACCACTTATCTTTGGTGGAATTTGCTTACAATAATAGCTACCAGGCCAGTATCCAGATGGCTCCATTTGAGGCCTTGTATGGTAGAAAATGCAGATCTCCCTTATGTTGGGATGATGTGGGGGAGAGAAAATTGTTGGGCCCTGAGCTGATTCGACAGACAGTAGAAAAGGTACAACTGATCAAGGGACGACTCCGCACAGCTCAGAGCCGACAGAAGAGCTATGCTGATGTGAGAAGAAGGGAGCTAGAATTTCAAATTGGAGATCATGTCTTCTTGAAGATATCACCAACCAAAAATGTGATGAGATTTGGGATTAGAGGTAAACTGAGTCCACGATACATTGGACCATTTGAAATTCTGAGCAAAGTAGGGGAGGTAGCTTATAGCTTGGCATTACCTCCGGCACTCTCTGGGGTACACAATGTATTTCATGTATCTATGTTGAGAAAGTACATTCCTGACCCCAGCCATGTGATACAGTTTGAGCCCATGCAGTTAAGGAAGGATCTAACGTATGAGGAGCATCCTGTGCGTATTGTGGACCGCAAGGATCAAGTTTTAAGACGGCGTAGCATTCCTTATGTCAAGGTTCAGTGGAGTAACCATTCTGAGAGGGAAGCTACTTGGGAGCTTGAGGAAGAAATTAAAGAAAAATATCCTCAATTGTTTGTAACTTAACATATGTAAAGAAGATTAATCATATGATAAAGCTTTGGATTTTAAATGTTATATGATACACCAATTTCGAGGCCGAAATTTTTATAAGGAGGGAAGAATGTGAAGCCCTGTTCCATGGCGGATCCTCACGTGGTGAGGATCCGCCATTGTTGACGGAGGAAGGGGGGCGCCGCCCCTTCCTCCGCCATTATTGACGGCTGCGGCAAGCCGCAGCCAGTCAAGGAAGGGGGCGCCGACGCGCCCCCTTCACGTGGGTACAGGGGAGGGATAACCCTCCCCTTGCCGCTATATAAGGAGGGGGGGAACGCCCCTCCTCCATGAGCTCTCCCCCACCGGCCAGCCACAGGTAAGGGAGAGAGAGAGAGAGTTGCAGAGAGAAAAGGGAGAACCAAGCCGGTTCACGGCTTGGTTCGGGCCCGGCGGAGTGCCCGATGCCTCGCCGGGCCTGGGCGTCGGCCAGGAGGCCTCACCGGCGGCGGGCGACCGTCCGGTGAGGATCCGGCCGGCCACGGTGGCCGGCCGTGCCACCGGCACGAGTCGCGTGCCGTGATCGAGCGAGAGAGAGAGAGAGAAATTGAGGGAGAAGAGAGAGAGGGAGCCGGCCGTCGCCGCGGCCGGCTCTGGCCCGGTCGCCGATGGCCGGGCCACCCAGAATTGGCCGGCGGCGGCCCTGGCCGCCGGCACGGCCTCCCCCTGTTTCGGGCGAAACAGGGGAGGAGGCGGGGGAGACGATGAAGACGTGGGCCGGCTTGGGCCGTCCCACGTTGGGCCCTATTGGGCCGGCTCGTGAGCTGTTTTGGGGCTGCGATTTGGGCCCCGTATTGGGCCGAAATGGAGAAATAAAAATATGTCCCGATTCAGCATTGATTCTAGTTTCTCGGGATATTTTTATTTCCCCATTCAGGCTTATAAATTGAGAGATATTCGAGCCCAAAGTTGGGCCCAGGATTAGACTGGGTAGACCTTAGGGGATGCTGCATTGTTCCAATTTTTGAGATTTAATTATGGAAATTAATGCTGTAGGTAACCGGATGTCCACATAGCTGATTTACAGTTTGGAATTAGCGTACTGAGGTAAGTAAGCCATTTATTATAATTTTCATAATTTATTAAAATATAAAATTATGGATATATTACATTATTTGAAAAAAAAAGACAAAATGGAATTTTGTTATACAATTGGGTATCTGCTATAATTATATGTGATTACTGATATTTTGCAAAGTAATGGATTATAAATGTGCAAAAATTGAATGATGTGATTATTTTGGCTTTGCAAAATATACTGGTATTATTGATGTATTTTATGCTATGAATGTACAAACCACTGTATATGTGATATGAGGAGCTTATGCTCATGATGATGCATGATGTGCTACATGCAAATATGATGATGATATGTGTCGCCGCGGTTCTCATATGATGTGAAACGATGTGAAATGCCGAGAGATACGGGACCCACCTCTACAGGGGAGATATGTGGAGGACACACATCTAGAGGATGTGATGTGATTGATATATTGCATAACGCACACACATCTAGAGGATGTGTTGTGATTGATTATGATATATGGCATAACGCTGGTACCAGGACCCTTCCTCTTAGGGGACATTAAAGAGTGATACACCAGATGGGTGTTGTAGGGCCGTGGGACACATAAGGAAATAATAATTATATGAATACAGTGGATTTGTTTACATTGCATATTTCAGCATTTATTGTATAATTAAGCTTCCAAAATTATTTGAGCTGATGATATACATGTTTTGATAACATGATGAATGTATTTGAAATTGGAAGTTTTATACATGGAAATATGGTTTGATAATATTTGACGAAATGATTATTTAATAGTAGGCTTACTTATTGAGTGTAAGCTCATATAAATCTTACAATGTTTTTCAGAGCCACAGAACTGAAGAATGGGATCTGGGGTAGTTGGAGCTTCATTCAGAGGAAACTAAGATCCAACATTTTGTTGTAACCCCAGTGACTTATGTATGATGGGCATGTAGCCTAAAACCTATGATTATGATTTGTATTAAGAACCATTTAAATTGGACGATATATAGTTATTACCCTTCTGGTATTAAATGTTATATTTCGGAACGCCTTGCATGCCAGGCATGCGGCGGGTTGCCACCCCTAGATCCAATATAGGGTCTGGGGCGTGACATAAATGCAAATGTATATTTGGTCTGTCTATACAAAACCAGTCAATTCTTAGTAAGATACTAGTACTACATATTATTTTCTATTGTTTCTTGATTTTTCTTGACCTGGAGGCTTAGAGGAATTCATAGCACATGCATCCGACGTCAGGTGTTTAAATATTGGAAAGAAATCAAGCAGAGTTTTTGTTACTGGAGGTGAAGATCGCAAGGTGAATCTATGGGCAATTGGCAAACCAACTCCGTTACTGGTTAGCCCTAAGACCCAACTTCTATTCTTCTTGTACTTTGTGTGGTTCAGCTCTTGCCATTACTCTATATTGCAAAATCCAATCTAATTTACTTAGTTGCTATAGAACTTTGAAACTGTTGGCTCAAGGAGTGTGCTATCAAGACGAAAATAACACATATGTCTGCATTCACATATAGGCAAATACATGCATGCATACATGCATACATAGTATATGTATATATAGGCCATATATTTATGAATGTATGTATGCATACACACATGCATCCATATTTCTTTCAATCCCTGCTATTTGCACCTGAATCTTCACAGGCTGCTGTATTTTGTTGCAAACACCAAGGTTGTAGATGTGACTTGCAGTAAAAGTTTTATACCATGGAACTGCTCATCACTTGTTATTGTTTTGTGTATGGTAACTGGAAGCTATGATACCCTGATTTGATTCAGACATCATAAGAACACATCTCATTGCCTATTCTCTTTTGTAAATATGCAGAGCCTATGTGGTCACACATGTCCTGTTGAATCTGTAGCATTTGATTCAGCAGAGGTCTTGGTTCTTGCAGGATCTTCTAATGGGACAATTAAGCTTTGGGATTTGGAAGAGGCAAAGAGTAAGTTAAATACACCTAATTTACTGGAAATGATCAACTATAGTTCTAAGGCTTATACTTTGATGAGCAATTGTGATTCAAAACTTCATAATTTGCCTTTTGTGACTTTTTGCAATGTGGAATATTAAAATACCAAGTAATACAACTCTAATATTGCAAGATATCAGGCAATTTAATGCCAGCCATTTTGCTGAACTTCAGAAGATTCTGGACTCTGATTTGTTCATGGTGTCCAGTAGGCTCCAGTTTCAGAACTTAGTCTTTTAAACGTTGCATTAGCACTTTCTAGTTGTCATTACTAATGTTGGTAGATAAGCAGTCATATAACTGCTAATGTGGCTGTTCTTGATGCTGAAGTGTAGTTGTACGCACTCTTAGCGGACACAGATTCAATTGTACCTCTGTTGAATTCCATCCATTTGGTGAGTTCTTTGCATCTGGTTCTTTCGATGCTGATCTTAAGATATGGGATATTAGAAAAAAGGGATGCATCCACACCTACAAGGGCCACATGCGTGGAATCCGAACAATCAAATTTACTCCAGATGGGCGGTGGGTTGTTACTGGTGGAGAAGATAATGTAGTGAAGGTGATATATTGATGTTAATGCTGCTTGAACTATTACTACTTGTTGTCTTCTTCCAATGGGAAGAGCAGACTAAAACCCTTTTTGAACTACCTGGACAGGTATGGGATTTGACTGCAGGGAAACTTCTACACGACTTTAAGTTTCATAATGGACAAATCCGGTGCATAAATTTCATCCTCATGAATTTCTACTTGCAACAGGTATGCCTATACATCTGCATTTATATTTTGTACCTCTTTGAGTGGAGATAATTGTAGCTTGCATGTTATGCTCTTGTGACCACATGCTAGTGCTTATGTGTCAATGCCATTTATTATTATATATTGACCATAATGTTGCCAAAGAAGCTTTTTTTCATCTGTAATGGGTCTACTTTGAGGATCAAGTATTAACCATTTAAAGTTAGGGACTGTTTGGAGTGAGAAGGGTCAAACTCCCATGGCAATCTTTTATTCCTGAGAATTAAAGATTCCTGAAAATCAAAGATTAATATCCCTCCTCCCATTAATCTTTTATTCTCAAAATTGAGGTCAAATAAGATTCCCAAGAATAATTTATTGTACTTTAAACGAAGAATTCAAATGCTAACCAATTTATCCAGGAATTTGCATAGGAATGTTTCCTCTAAACCGCCCCTGAAGGGCATGTCATGTTTGGCTTTTGACCTAGCATCAACTCTTTGGGATAGTGTTGAAATCAGGGCAAAGGCATTTGTGGACAAGAAAGGTACTTGAGCAGGAAATGTAATACCTGTAACAGGTAGGAGGCCTACTATCTTAGTTATGTAGCTTTGGCTTGTGCAATTAGAGAACGACCTTAAAATTTCTTAGCCTTGCAGTGGGTTCAGACAATGAGAAGTGTGAGATTTGTAATAGGAACTGCTTCTATCTCCAAGACAAATAATCAGCCATAGTGCCAAGTTTAGTGAAGTCTCAAAACATCACCTATTTGCTGTCCAAGTTAATGGTTACTGTTGAACTCAACCAAACTCTTCTTGTACCACCTGTAGTTTTGTAAGTCATGTTAAGATTACAAAAAACTATGTCATGTTAAGATTACAAAAATGAATATTATCTTGTTTTCCATTGGAATAAGAAACGATATGCTCATGATTTGCATCTCTGCTTGAATTTAAATTACTTCATTGGAAACACACATACAGACAATGCAGTAATTGATTTCACTTATCTGAGAGAAATAAGATGTTTTCACTGCCAAAATGGGGATCTTTGTAAAGCAACAGAAACAATTTGAGTATAATTACAGTGGATTCTCTTAGTGGTCTATCGAGCATGTTGTAATATGTTTCATATTATACAATAACAACAACAACAAAACCTTAATTCCAAACTAGTTGGAGTTGGCTACATGAATCTTTTTTCTTCATTCAGCTCTGTTTTAAGTCATATTATACTCACTATATAATCTAATGCAGTTTTGGTTCATTGAAGATCTTAGAATTTGTTGATGTGCTCTTCCTGCATCTTGTGCAAAAACAGTTGTTTCTAATAATGAGGCTAACATTTAAATAATTTTCAGGTTCAGCTGATCGAACTGTAAAGTTTTGGGACCTAGAAACATTTGAACTAATTGGTTCTGCAGGGCCAGAGGTATGCAAGGCATCTATCTCTCCTGTTGAAGAAGAAACATAGACTTTATTACACTTGTCCAAATATTTAGTTGCAACATTGGTGATTTCCGTTAAATGAGCATTTAATAGTTAAATTACTATGATAAGTCTTGGAGGAGGTTCTCCCTGAAGTTCCATTCTGTTGGTAAGGGTTTCAGCTTAACATTATAGCTTTTTGGGAGTGCACCTGATGCAGCGGTACCTCTTTCACAAGTCACAAGTTCATGGATTTGGATAGTTGCTTAGACATTCTTTACAACTTCTGCCAAAAGTCTGAAGTTAGAGGGAAATTTAATACAATCATTGGTTAAATTGTCCTATTTAATTTTGAACTCATAATGCAAAACATATAATGCCAGCAATTGATGCTTGGCATAAGCATCATGATATTAACTTTCCCTGTTAGCATTTGTACCTCTACCTCTTGTTGCTGTTATTGAGCCATGGCCAGCTAACCTGATGCTTATGTGTTGTTTCAGCATCTGTGGCCATGGCTCCATATCAGGGTTTTTGAAGGTCATCACATTAGATTCTTATGAATACTTTGATTTGATGCTTGTATTATGATTTGCTAAAGTGTATTAGCAAAATAAAGCTTCCTTCTTGCGCTGCACTAACCCTTTGCTCAAACTTACAGCTTCACAAGATATGTTACATTGTTATGCCAAAATTTTCTCTAGGTGCAGACTTTATCTTTAGCATGAACTCTTATTACACCCACTACCCAAGCACACCTATGACAACAAACTTGTTGGTTTGCATGACTAGCCCTGCATAATTAATATTCTTCCCTCAATTCATAGAACAACATGTGGCCCATTTTTTGATAAAAGAAAATTTAATTTTGATGATTTTGTAAGGTCTAAGGATGCTGAATATGCATATGTACAAGCTTCAAACATTGTTAAATACTGCTGAAGCCGGACGGGGGATGGTACAATTGGTGCCATACCATTCTTGCACGAATCTGGTATTAGTATAGGTCCCAGGATGCTGAAATAGCCATACAAATACTTATTAGTTTATGCTGGTCCATGGCTGTGGAACTATACAGACTGTGCTGGTTAGTATCAATGAGTTTTCATTGTTTTTGCAAGCTGTTAGCTTTGGTATGTATTATAGTACCTACCAGTACTATCCTTATACCATTCGGTTATGATGAAAAAATGGTGTGGGATTTGGTACTGGTATTTAAAACCATGCTTCTAGCTTTTATTGGAGTTCATTGAAGATTTCCTGTTTGGGTAATAATTAGTATATTGGGGTATTCTTTAAAACTTCAACTTTTTGTGGCATATTCTCATTGTTTCTCTCCTGTTTGGCATGCACGTTCGGCCTATTTTCTCCTCTGTATTTCTCTCTTATTTCTTTATTTATTTTCGTATTTCTCAAAGATTTTCTGAGAAGATCAGAAATTGACCTGCTAAAATTATATTCAGATTATAGTGGATTTTGGTGAAAGAATGGATTAGTTGTTAATAACAGCCAAAAAGTTAGAACTAAGCAGTTTCTTGACATCCTACATAAAAATCAAGAACTGGCACTTAACACTAACGCATTAACATTAACACATGACATGCGAGGCAAAGATGCATTTGGGGAGCAAATACCTTTTTGATAGCGATAGTTGTATAAATAAGGAAGAAAGTAAACAGGAGCTGGGCCTGGAAAAATTTCCATGGATGCTAAACAAGGCCTCATCAAAAGGACTGTCAACTATTATAAAGTCTGGAATTCTGAGCCATTCAACCCACAATTCACATCAGTTTCATTCTGGAAGAAAACTGGATGGGTTTTTTTTTTCCTGACCTACTGGATTGGCTTGTTAACTACCAAGGCTGCCCCTGATCCTTCCTGCACACCATTTGAAGATACAGAAGTGTTTTGAGTAGATAAATAGCTTGAGTAGATAATTAACAGTTTAGTAGATAATTAATGGTTTTCTCCTTCATCCTCAATTCAATTCCTAGCCCCACTTTATGGAGTTCTGCATGGATAAGGAGCTTTCCAAACATAACTGTTTGCTCAGAATTCATGTTTCCTTTGTGTTCAGAATCAAATTTCGCATCTTACACTTGAGGCCGCATAATAGGATAAGCAGCACATGGGCCTTAGATCACTACCATGACAGTATTCTACATCACAGTAGGTCAATAAGTGTCATTAATCTTTTTTTTTTTCACGTATATCTCTATGAGATATGCTATGCCCTAAATTCATCATCTGATTCAGCCACGTGACACGACAGCATGAACCTTAGGGCAAGCCCTAGAGACCATGCAAGACATGTTATGAGCAATTCATACTACATTTCATAAAAGCTTTATCATTGAAAGAAAATAACAATTATCATAACTTAAAACCTGGATAAACATCCACTAACATCATAAACATAAGTTCATTGTTTTCTTTACAATCATTAGAAAATTATTTAGAACAAAATTTATATATATCTAACTAATTGCAATAGCTGCAACATTGCTCTAACCCATCCTATCGGACTAATCACCTCAGATCTATATAAAAAAATTATAACGAGTATAATGAGCTAAACAACCTAGTAAGAATCTCCTACATAAAATTTACCTTCTTACATAACAAATTAATATACAATCTTTATGACGTAAATACACGTATAAATTCATATGATTATGTAAAACAAAATTATCAGACCAATAAATGAAGATGCCATCATGCAATCATACAACACACTTTCAATTACTTCTGACTTAACCAGTCATACGTTGGATCCAATTCCACACGGTTTTCATCTCCAAACTACTATACCCACGTTTTTGGCCCCTGGCGGGGCACTCACAATGTCATACTTCAGCTTATGGCGGGCAACACTATCACATTTTCGGCCTATAGCAGGTCTTATAATGTCACACTCCAGCCTGTGACAAGCAACACTACCATATTTTTGGCTTGTGGCAGGGCTCTCACATGGCCAGCCCAAAGTATCAACCCTTATGCACTCATGCGTCGCAAGCAATGCATGGCATGCATATCAATGCATTCCAACTCAATCATGACTGACAGCATATCGATGCAATCAAATAAAGATCATGCTTCTTCAAATTATTAATGATCAATTTATAATCATATGACATAATTATTCCCAAAACAATCAACTAAATTGCTGTTTGCACAATTTCGAAATAATAAAATTTCATAAGTCATAATTAGAAAAAAATTTATCTATTAAAATTAAAAATCAGGAAATTGCACGAAATCCATAATTCACCCAAATGTAGATCACAAGAACCAAATAATTAACTAAATCAGCTTAATGCACATATTTCAAAGCAATTGTTATTTATAAAATAATGGTAAAATTATGCAAGAAAATTCTTATTTCACGATCCGGCTAATAATCCCTCACCGACGACTCGAATTTGGCTCAGCCCTATCACGCTGGTCGTCCCCTTCAACTGATACAATGCACATGCCTTTTATTTAATTAATAAAAATAAAAATTTAATTACTTAGAACTAAAACAAAAATTAATTCTTCTTTCTAGAACCCATAATTGGGTTTGCGCCGCAGTCCTAGCACTCATCCTCCTTTCTTGTTTTGATGCCTTGCTTTCTCCGTCTCTTCTCCTCCTCTCCATCTGTACCATCGGAACCGCATGGCTCTCACCATGGGTTCCTTACCTCCTCCGGCAGCTGCGGCAGCCGGACCCGCAGCCGACGATGGCCGACGAAAGTTGGCATCGTCGGCTTTTCTCTCTATCATTTTTTCTCTCCCCGTGATTCCCTCACTGCAGCCACCACCAGTGCCCTCTCCCTTTCCTCCGTCGATGACTCGCCGAGGACTTACCTCCCCTTCTCGGCGTTTGGCGACACTCCGACGGCAGCGTTCCTCGGCGAAAGGGCAAAGGAACAAGGGTTCCCCTCTCTCTCGGCCTCTCCTTTCCCTGGCGGCGAAGCCCCCTTATTGTAAAGGAGGGCGGCCCGGGAAAACGCTAGGCCACCCCCCTTCAGTTTCACCGGAGGACTCGGGTAGGGGAGGAGGGATTCCTCCCTTGTTTCCACGCGCGGCCCAATTCCACGGGCATTACAAGATATTAGTATTGGATGTCCCTATTTTACCAATATCTTTCAGTCATAGTGCAAATGATAGGTCTATTTACTCTATACTCAAATATCCTTGTTCCAGTTATCAACAAAATATTTGGTGTTTTAGTTGCATTTGTTTGGAAGAAGATTCATTAATGCTTTCTTAGTTGTGGTATGCCTATACCTTCTTCTCAAAGGTTTCTATGCTCTGCTTGTGCACTAGTAGTTTCATAATAAATTAGTTGCTAGATTGAAATTTATAATGAAAAAAATATCATGTTAATTAAATGGAAAACATTCTCATATACATTTTTTTGGAATCTGCAAATTATTTTGACCCCCTCAGGCTACTGGGGTCCGCTCCATGATATTTCATCCTGATGGAAGAACTCTATTTTGTGGATTGGATGCTACGTTGAAGGTATGTTGTCCCCATTGTCATTATTTGTGATATTTATCTGTAGAAACTGTTTTTGCTCAATTTATTGGTGTCTGTGCTAGGTTTTCTCCTGGGAGCCTATAAGATGTCATGACGTTGTTGATATTGGGTGGTCTACTTTGGGTGATCTCAGTATTTATGAAGGAAAACTTTTGGGCTGTTCCTATCATGAAAGTCGTGTTGGAGTTTGGGTTGCTGATATATCAGTACTTACTTAACCGTATTTTGAAATTATTCCTTTTCTTTTCTCTCTGTGTTGAAGTAAATAGCTTTTCTGTTTCAGCTAATTGGACCATATGCTGTTGGTGCGGTGTCAAAGACAAATGATCTTATGGAACCTATGTATAGTAATGGGGAAGATCATTTAACCAAGCTAATGGAAAGCAGCACAAAATCTAGTTCAACACTGACTATAGGACATCATGACTGTGGAAATAAACTCAAAGAAAGTCCCCTGCAAGGGATCGATTCTACTTATGGTTCAAGCATGGCTCCAATGAATTCAACTGTAGTCAAAAGGAACAAAAGCACCATAAGCAGTCGTATTACTCCACAACGATGTGATTCAAAGTCCTCTTCCAAAGCGTCCATGGTGAATTCTACCACATTTAGGGTAGCTAAAGCTACAGAGAGCTCTTCTAATACTCCAAGCAGAACAGAATCAGGTTTTGCATCAAGGGTGATCTCCTCATGTTCAACTTCAATTGGTGCAAATAATTCATTAACCTTGAGGAAGGGCTCCATGATGGAGTCAAATGCAATGATAGATGTCCAAGCAATTGGCAATCCCGTTTCCATGCCTGTCATTGTACCCAGAGATAGTTTAAACCAGGACACTGCTGGCAGTTCTAGAAAAGTAACGGCAGATGCTGAAGCAACTACTCAGGGTTCAAGTTCTGCAAACCAATTCACATGCGGAAGTCATCTTTTCTTGGCAATTGTAGTGAGAGTGAATTGATTGCAACTGGTTCTGGGCATTTGGATGACATGAATAATAATTTGAACATATTGGACCCAAAGTCACTCTCCAAGAAAGCTGTGAGCCGTGAAGCTGCAGAAGCTGATGAAATAAACCATAAAATTATGAGAAATATTGCAGAAAAAATTGAAAGAACAGCGTCTTTGGAGCAGCCTTTGCAAGTACACAATGACAAATGTAAAAACTTGCCCTGTATTCTATGCTTATTGAATCTTCATCTGAAATTCCAATCTTTGATTGTATCTACTGAGAGGCTGACTTAAATATGTTCCAAACCCCCCCTCCCCCCCACCCCCCACAAATTAAATCATGATGAAAACAATATTTCTGTTGTACAGGGATATTATTATCTAATTTATTTTTCCCTACAGATGCTGAATCGCCATGCCCAAACAGTGAAACAAATTCAGTCAAATATGTCAGAGGAGGTGTGTTAAAAAAAATGGGATATCTGGAGGTATCTGTTTTCAGTTTTTGTGATTGCCATGCATGCTTGATATGTTTCTGTTTCTATTGTCAGTGGCTGTTCAACTTGGAAGGACACGATCTCTAGTTGAAAGTTGGGAAAGAAGAGAAAGATGCAGCAGCGGTGACTCAGCAACAGTTAGTTCTTCCTCAGACCCAGCCCACAGAGCCAACAATTCAGCATCCTTCCCTGTATGCTTTCAAATTTGAGCTTGTTTTATATAATTTGTACATTCTCACCAACTACATATAGGATGGTTTCGACACTTGAATTACATCTGTACTTAAAACTATACTATTCAGTTTGTGTCAGAGTGAGAAGGTTAATCTAAGGTTATTAACTTTTGGAATCTTATAAGCTGGTTGTAAATAGGTGATATGCTTCTTTGGTTATTACAGAGGAAGCATAATCATGTAAATCTCTGTACTTAGTTATAACCTGTTATTCGTGAACCATTCCTCAAGAAGCACTCATGGACACTCTATATACATTCGGGTAACTTATTTTTGGCATCCATAAATGTATGAGAAAAGTCCATCTTGGCACATTTTAAGCTAGTTGTGATCTCAAAGCAGCCCTTGGGCATTTAGAAAATATTCACAAACTATCAGTAATATATGATTTTATGGACAACTGAAAGTTATTGAGAAATAGTCAGATACCACTCTACTGATAAAGATTTTCAATTTTCCTTAAAATCAAAAGGTTTCATTGGTATTCCTTGTTATTAATCAATGCTTGTTAGTTCAAACGGCATTTTTAGGTCTTTTTATGTGTCAACAGTAGTATGTTAATTTATTAGCATACAAATAGGAATAGCACATGCCAGGAATTTTATGAATGTTGGCCTTGACTTAACCAACATGAACTTTTCACATGATTTTAATATGATGCTTCCGTCAGGTTATAAGTAATTGCTATTTTCATGGTTTTTTATGTTGCACAGGAAGCACCAGGGACAACCTCAGAAAGGGACATGACATCAGCTGGTGACGATCTCGTTCCAGATATGCTGTTGCAAAATCATGATGTATTCATTAATGCAGTAAAATCTCGGCTAACAAAGTTACAGGTAGCCTCCAATTACTAAATTGATCTCTCGATGCTTTAGTAATTGATTTGCATGATGACATTGCATCATATGAAAGTTTTATTTTGTGCACTGAAGTTCAAGTATTATGGTATCACATGGCATGCTTACGCCACTCACAGGCTGGCATGACACCATGCCAAGCTAGTCTTATGCTTGGTCCTATGCCAGGTCACATGGCAAAGTTAATGGGTCTGATTAGATGCCTTTGTTCTGTACCCATATCTTCCTGGCCTGGTGCATATACTATTGTGCAGACTGATATGGATGAATTATGTGATCCGGTTTCCCTTTTGTCACTATTCATTCTTTAAGAAGTGGAACCTCTTCATGTAGAGTTCGATTAAGAATGCATGCAGATACAGACAGTATTTCAGCAGAAAGCATTAGCATTTATAACAACATAAAGCCGGTACTGACTTAGACGTACAGGCAGTGAGGCACTTTTGGGAACAAAATGGTGTTAAAGGTGTAATCAATGCAGTGACAAAGCTGCCTGACCATTCTGTAGGTATTTTTCCAGGCCATTCATTTGCAGCCTGCATTTAACTTTCTTAGTTTCTGGAGGAATCAGCTGTCTTGTTCATTCTTTTATTTTCAGTATATAATTTTTTTGGAATATGCAAGTTGCAGTTCAGGTAGATCTGATCAGCATTCTCAAGGAGAAAATTGACTTCTTCACTCTTGAGCTTTTCTCATGCTTGCTTCCATTTCTTGTGGGTTTATTGAACAGCAAGACTGAAAGGTAGGACAGAGGAAATTGGCTTCTTTGATGGATCATAATAGATGATCACTAGATGCAGATATGAAATCCTGCTAGGATCTAGGTCATCACTTAAGAATTTCACGTTGATGCCTGTTTTGGATCATAGTGTATTCTTGGTTTTCAATTACCTCCTTTGTTGTATGTTGCTTTTTATGTATGTAATTTCAAATCCAGACAGCAAATTTGGTTTCGTGATGATTTAAATGATAAAATGATGAGCTGCTTTTTCTTTTCTGAAGCTATTTATTGGGAAATTTTATTTGAGGAATTAAACAGCATAATTATGAAGTCATTTTCTGTTATTAAAAAAATAATAACTGGTGATTCATATGCTACAAGTTTCATATAAGTATGGTTGGGAGATAAATAAATACAATTATTTTTCTATACAAAAATATTTGCAAATTATTGTAGTACTGGAACTTACTTTTAACTCACTCTGCATTCCCTAACTGCAAATTTAAAGCATATTTCAAGACAGTAAGTGATGTGTTTTCATATACAGAGAGAAGAATACCCCCTACTGCCTTTCTTTTTAATAATTTCCCTCTATATAGCTGCTATATCGCCTGTTTTATCAGCACATTCATTTGTGATACTCGCATGGGTTGGCAGTCTTTTTTTTATAGGTTAATTGTGTTTAGTACTAAATACTAATAAATGGTAACTTGCTGCAATTTTATTTGTGCTTCAACACAGGCACATTATTATCTCCTTGGAAATGCTATTGGAACTTGTGAAGATCTTTGGACCAGTTATAGATTCAACAATGTCGGCATCTTCGGCGGTAGGGGTTGATCTTCAGGCAGAGCAAAGGTACATATGAGTTTTTTGTTTCCTGTTTGTTTTAAGATATCACTTTTTTCAGTCGATTGCTTATCTCTGTTTGAACTGTGAACACAGGTTGGAGCGTTGCAATCACTGCTTCAACCATTTGGAAATGATAAAACAAAAGCTCCCTTCACTGAGTAGGTAAGCTCTTTTGTTTGTGCCATTAGACTGAAAAACTGTTATTTCTGGTTGCGGGAATAAGATTTGCTGGCAGCTAGAGATTGGTGGTCAACTCCTTTCTGACTTGAGAAACTTTAGCAAGTTGGTTTAGTTAGGCTTTATTCCACTGCAGCCTATAATTGTGCCATGAACCGTGCTTAGATTTCACTCGAAAATTAAAAGCTAAGAATTTTTTTTCTCCTGTCAAACAACTTTTGCTTCCAAATGACACTGGTTGGTGTCTCTAATGTTCTCAAGCTGATAATCTGTTCATACTGCTACTCATTGTATATATCAAAATTGGATGGGCTTTCTATCTAATTTAATAAATTATAATTATATAATCTAGTCTTCACCGTTAAATTTTAATTCAGCTTAATGCTTTCTGATGTTTGTGTGTTCCTCGTGCAGAAGAGGAGGGCTGCTAGCAAGACATGCTCAGGGATTGAATCTACTCTTGCTTGACTTATGACTGATTAATGCAGTCCAAAGTTCTTCTGACTAAGCTTCATGTTGCTTGAGTTACAGAGCACTCCCGCTTTAGATCCTGTTAGCATCTCAGTAACCAACCCAGCAAATGATTGCCAACTGTTGCAGGCGGCAATCCATGTGCCTGGCTTTCCGAGTCCTAACCAAGCTGCCAGATTCATTGTTCTCACTGCGTGCTGCAAAATCTGATGTGGAGTTGCTTGTCAATTTTCCCAGCGCCTGGGTATGTGTTGTATTGTGATGTTGTATGATAACGTTCATTTAGTTGATATTCTTTATCTTTAGAACAGAAAGTCAAGTGTTTGCTGCAGTGTTCTTTGTAGAGCATACATCAAACGATTGTTGGAATGGCATGCCTAGGTAATAAATATTCCTGGCGCATAATATGTGCATTGATTTTGTGATCAGCTGAGTTGGTTCTTTTGAAATCAAGACTTCTTAACCTGGCATGCATCTGAATTTTTATTTTTTTAAGACTGTCATCATTTGTTAGATGTGTAATTGCCATCTCCATAGTTGTGATTATTAAGTGTGATACAGGGAACGAGCGAAACTAGAGCTATCGGACAAATCGTAGGTTTGCGTGCTTCGCTGATTTTTAGAGGGCATGGAATTTTAGGTAGAGTACGATTCCCTGACTGGCCTTGTAACTTATCCGTTCTCTCTCTCAGTGGGATCAAAAAGAGCCTCAGCTATCGATTTGAGCTTGTCGTGCGTGCATGCTGATGCGAGAAATATTGTTCGGGAAGTAGCTGCATGTTTCGTTGTGAAAGCTTCCCAAAATTTCCGGCGGAGATGGAAGCCATAGTAGCCGGGATCTTTGCATAAATGGTTCAACAAATTTATTATTATCAGGTCAATCAATGAGGGTTTAACATTAATCACTAAATTTATAAATAACCAGCAACACTCTAAATTCAGGTTGCGATAGATTCTTTAATTTTGAAGATCTTCCTAAATTTATAATTTTTTTTTAATTTGAATGATCTAGCTAATAGGAAAAACTTATAATCATACCACATGATTTATTTTCTTAATTATGCATAGTTTCATTAAAAGAATTTTTTTATAATTTATATTATCTTTTTTAAATAATTAAAGTTTCAACGTATAATAATTTTTTTAACTTATTATAAAATAATATTATTAATTTATTTTTTTTAGAGGTTTAACCCGTCGAAGAGAAGTAGTTATCAGGAGGCTTGACCATTTTGAAGCAGTCATTTAAAGGTATAATCCCCTCGAAGTGATTATTTTCTATTATATCTATCATTTTAATCTGCGTTCGCAACGATTGGTATCAAGGTTTAGTATTAATAACCTGATATTTCTTTCATTTATTATTATTCTTTGCCCTCACCTCAAATCTTTCTAATTTCTTTTTTGGTATATTAATAAAAATTCATCCTGGCATAATCTATTGCCCCCAAAATCCACATCTCCCTCGCCAAGTTTCAACATCGTGACCCATCCCACCGCACCCATATTAAAAAATTCTTGCATAATCTTGATTACTGTTACCAACCCAAAATCCACCTCTGTTTCACCACTGTGGCCAGATCTGTTTATCTCCGCCTTCTTGAATTTATTGCCACCTCCTTGTCCTCCCACCATTGAATCATGCAGCTAAGCCATGCTAATTCTCTAATCTCTGGTGGATCAAGATAGAGCAGCACCTCCATCAAGATAGAGCAGCACCTTCATCATGCAGCTTTTCACTAAGTTCCTTAGTCTCGTTGGCCGCTCGCTCATTCAACTTAACATCCTACTATTGCCGTCGTTGCTAGGTTAAAAAAAAAAGAGAGAGAAAAAGAGAGAAAAAAGAGAGAGATAAAGTTAAAAAAAAAAGAAAAAAGAAAAGGAAAAGAGGAGAGAAGTTGAAAAAAAGAGAGAGAAATGTTCATTTTTAAGAAAGTGGTTACTAAGATATGTAAGATATGGCAGAAGGAACTCATCAGCAACAATGGGAAAAGCGCATGAAAGCTGATATGAAGGGCTCAAGGGAGAACAAAAACATCAATATTTGAGCTATGGGAATCACATTTCGAGCTATGAGAATCTAATAAGCAGCTAATTGATGCTATAGTTAATTTAAAAAAGATGATGGCAAGCATAGTAAAGGAGAAGTTCGGAGAATCTTTAAGCAATGTACATCCAGAGTATCAATTTTCACAATATGAAATAAATTCTTACATCGAAATAGGAGCAATCAAGTTACGAATCACCCGCTTAGAGTTCTCTCATTTCGAAGGAGATGATCCTAATGGATGGATCTATCGAGTAGAACATTTCTTCAAATATAATTTTACCTCCAAAGATTAGAAAGTTACAATAGCTTCTTTTTACCTTGAAAAGGAAGCACTACAGTGGTACTAATGGATGGGAAAATCCCGAGGTAAGGTTTCATGGAAGGAATTCGTGGAAGGGCTTTACACTCGGCCCAAGTATTTATGAAGATTTTACTAGGAGCTCACCAAGTTGTGACAGATAGTTGCAGTATGTAAGTATCAATCCTATTTTGAGCAATTCGCTAATCATACTATAGGATTGACTGAAAAGTTTTTTTGTAAGCTGCTTTGTGAGCCGACTAAAAGAAGAAATCAAGCATGATGTTCGAATCTTTCAACCAACTAATATAATCGAAGCTATTGGATTGGCCAGACTCAAAGAAAAGTAGCTGCTTGCTTTATGTAAGCCTAAGGTGAGCCAACCTATGGTAACCACTCTAGTTCTTACCAAACACTTCACATCTCTTTCTGTTCCAGTCAAAAGATTAACATCAACAGAAGTAAAGGAAAGAAAGGAAAAAGGGTTATGCTACAATTGTGATGAAAAGTTTAAACTAGGCCATTGATGCAAATCTAAACAACTATTTCTTATTAATGATGATAGATCCTATGACATACTGGAAATAGAGTCAAATGAGGAGCGATCGGACAATTTACTTCCAAAAATGCATTCAATTACAAGCAACCTATTTCCTCAAACAATGAAAGTAAAGGCAGATTTAAAGAAGCAACCTATTATTATTCTGATTGACTCAAGTAGTACTCACAATTTTATTTATTCAGAGCTAGTCAAGCATCTTAAAATTCAGTTGTTAAATAATAAATTTACAGAAGTCACAGTGGCAGATGATGCTTACATCTAACTCTAAGGTACATGTAAAAATCTTCCTATATCTATACAAGATCTCAAATTCACATCGAATTTTCATGTTACCTCTTAAAGGATGTTGTTGGGGCGCATTAGCTTTGCACCTTAGGACCAATTTCATGGGGTTTCTCTAAGCTTCTCATGCAATTTAAAATTCAAGGGCAAAAATATATACTGAAAAGGCTTAAAGATCCACCTAGGAGACTTTCAGTGGCCACGTCATAAAAAAGATGGAGGCTAAAAAAGATTCTACTGTATACTGAAAGTGAGCTAGCTCTTTATAAATTAGGTTATCAGAATCGGTCGAACAGTTCTTCTACTATATTATCTGGATACTCCACTCGAACTTCTTTATTAAAGTAAAAAATAAGCTCAAAGCTGGACAAACGCGTGATCATACCTCAACACCTTCGAGTTCTAGAGACTAAACCCAAGTAGCTGAATTTTGACTATTTTGAAGCTGAATTTTATTTACTTTATAACCTTGATGACAAGGTTAATTTTAAGGAGGTAAAATGATAGGATTTCCTAATTTTGAAAATCTTTTTAAATTTATATGATTATGTTGATTTGAAGGATCTAGCTATTAAGAAAAACTCTTGATCATACATAATGCTTTATTTTCTTAATTATGCATTAGTTTCATTAGGAGGTTTCTCTTATAATTTGTATTTAGTTTTTCTTAAATAATTTGGATTCAATCCTATAAATATGTAATGGTCCTTTTGGTTTATTATAGTGAAATAATATTATTAATTTATTTTTTTTTGAAGGCTCAACCTCTCGAAGTAATTATCAGAAGGCCTGATCTCTTTAAAGCGATCGTCTGAAGGTTTGATCCCTTCGAAATGATTATACTTATCTTAACTTTCCTATTATATCCAACGATGCGATCCGAGTTTGTAACGTTAAGGGTAGGCAAAGAGGAGGACGTCAATGAAAATGAAGTTGCCGAGCTAGCTCCCTAGTGAGACAGACATGGGTAACTTGCAGTATCCCTTTGCTCAAGTTGGCACGGCTCCACATGCCGGGCATAAAATTGTTGCCTCATTGGCCTGTAAATGAAGATCCATCTCACGTGAACAATTTATGAACTTCTTCGGCAGAAAAATTTAAATATCTATGAAAGATAAAGGAATTATTATTTGATATTTATTATATAATTCTTAATAGTACAAATTATTTATTTTTTTATTTTTAATGATCAAATTATAATTTAATAAAAAATTTAAATTTTATTTTTAATTATATTTTTTAAGAAATATATAAAGACAATAGCGATGAGGCAACAAAGTGGGAACAAGGTTCCCCGTTCTTCATGTAGTTGGGAATGTGGACTAAAATTTTTATTTCAATGGGAATGGAGTGAGGTGTGAAAAGTTTATGACACATACAAAATGGGCAAAAACTAATTTTGATTCATTCTATACCATTTCTAATCTCCACCTTTTGTTGATATTAGAGATTCATGGTTTGCTTTTTGATTTCCGTCACGAGAGAGGAGAGGGATCATTGGTCTTATTTCAATTGAAATCAAATCATAATTCCTTTATCTTTGAGGGATTATTAATTTATATCCAAGTTCAACTTCTATCTTTGATAGTAATTTTAATACGTAAATTTGAAGACTTGTCCCATCCCATCCTATACAGGGTAGAGATTCCTATTTTTCATGGAGTTAAGGATAAAAATAGAGATTGTTTTTGTTACTATTGTAGGATAGGATGGGAATAGAAATAAGTATATCTCGTTGATCCCATACTTAAATGATATTTAATTTAATTTTAATTTAATTATGATGGGCCAATTGATCCCACAAAAAATAAAATTTAAGGCCGACATCTCAAAGGCCGACACCCGACGGCCCCAAAGGCCGACACCTAACGGCCCCAAAGACCGGCACCTGACGGCCTCGAAGGCCGGCACCCGACGGCCCCAAAGGCCGACATCTCCAAGACCGACACCCGACGGCCCCAAAGGCCGACACTCGACGGCCCCGAAGGCTGGCACCCAACGGCCCGAAGGCCGACACCCGATGGCCCCAAAGGCCGACATCTCCAAGACCGATTCCTCTCCGAGCAAGGCGGCCCCGGCACATTAGTAAAATTTTTTAGCTATATTATTAATTTTATAATTTTTATTAAAAATTTTTATATATTATTAGAGGTGGGAATGGGATGGAAATAAAATAAGAATGGGGTATGGTGTGGATAAAGATTTATCATAGGACATGAAGCAGAGATAAGGTCTTGAGAATTAAAAAAAATATTTATAAAAACAAATGAGGATGAAAATTATTTTTTTGATGAAAATAAAGATAAAAATTAAAATTTAAGGCTCATCTCATCTCATCTTTTTGGCGCTCCTAATGTCTATGTATAAGCAATGTCATGATCCTCATTTTAAAAATATAAAAGACTAAAAAATTAATAATTAATTCGTACCCATATGTTCACCTTATGTTCACCTTGCACTTTCAATATTAAAATAGACTAGGTTATATTAAAATAATATATTTTTACGTTGAAAATGGTTCCCGGAAGATATATTCAAAACATCATGATACTAACCATGTTTAGTAGATTGCAAGAAATTACAAATGTCTCTATTGTCTCTTGCTATGTGAGTGGATAATTTATGATTCATGAATGATTGATGTTTTTCAATGAGATTATACATTAGAAATATATTATATTGGAATTTATAAAATGCAGATTAAAACGGAAGAGTGGAACCACCGCAATTAAGAGACATTATCAAGTATTATTGTTAAAATATAATGGACCATCTTACTAGATGAAAAATCTACTTTCTTTTATTTGATGGTCAAATTTCTAGAGCAAGACCAATTTAATAAAATTTATATTTTTTATGTATTTCATGTAATGATGGAGTTATGATTGGAGCTGCTTATTGGTGCTTTGAATCATTTTTTTAAGGAGCATAAGAGAAAAAAAAGTAACTTACCATTTTTTTTTTCTAATAGCTTGCGCAAAGATAACATTGTTTATATTATATTACCATGATCATTTGACACGATGGATAAGATAATCCTAATTAAAGCGCAGTTCTATCTTTGTTAATCAAAATATTCTCTTTTTCAATAAAAATCATATCATTACATTACTCATCTGAAACTTTACAGCAATGAGACCGTACGTTATAATTTCATGACAATAAAAGCTCTCCTTTGCTCGGGAACCTTTTTTTTTATGATAAATTATAAAAGTCTTATTTGTTCCATATAAAATATTGGTATCCATTTGGACCATTCCTGTTTCTTTTCATTGTTTTTAGTTATAGTTAAAAAATTGTTATTCCTTTAATGGTCATTCTTGTACAGCTTTTTTTTTTTTTTTTCAAATAAGGTTTGCAATCTAAGTTATCAATCTAAGTTATCTATCAACGATTCCTAATAGATTGCTATCAGATATTTATTATTGCTCAACATTAATGAAATTATATATCTAATACCATTCTTGATTTTTTTTAAAAAATATATTCTTTATGGTTAGACGAAAGTTAAGTGCGATCTCTTAAATGCAAACTACCTCTGTTTTTTTTTTTTTGTCTACTTACTATCATATGAGATTTAAATGAAAACTCAGTTAGCTGTAAAATAGCGAGGGAGGAAGAGATAAACTACATGACTGGCATTTAAGAAATCATATCTAAATTCCGTGCTATAAAACTTTTCTTGTTATGTCTAAGAATAGAATTAGTTTGTTCCAACATATGAACTCTCGTACATTCGTGTGGATGTGTGTGTTAAAAATTAAGTTAAAGTAACAACTTATTAAGTTAATAAAGTTGCTTATAGCTACATCGAGTAATGTTGGATTGAATTTTGCTCCTGTTAAAATTTTAAGAAAATATATTTAAAAGATTGCTTTTACTCTTGGAGATAAAACACAACAGAAGAGAACTAGAAAAATGCCTCCCTTCCTGGTATGGCATCGTAATTTCCGGGAAAGGAAAAGAGCAAGCTTTGTGATGACGTTTATTTATTTATTTTTTTAAATTTTAATTATTTTTATTTAAAAAAGTTTACTGTACTATTCTTTAATACAGCAATTATATAAATTAATTATTTATATATAATAAATTTTATTGAGTTATTGCATGCGCATCCATACATGTAAGTCATCAATTTGTATCATTAATGCATGTATTGAAAAATGAATCCTAATTAATTTGCACAAATCTTATGTGCTTCCAACTAGGAATATATATATATATATATATATATATATATATATATATATATATATATATATATATATATATATATCAATATATATTGTAGAATATAATATTCGTGATGTGTGGCTGATTATATTCAGTGAAAAAAAAATTTAAAATAAAAATAAGTTAAAGAGTCATAGGAGGCGAATTAAATGACTATCTTAAAAGAGATTTGGTCCCCTTCTCGTGTAAAAAAAATGGACCAAATGCTCTCCTTCAAGGTACAACCCGAAAGCCAAAACTCCAACTGGCGGCACGATCTCAACGGACGCCGATCATCAATCTTCAAAGAAAAACCAAAAAATATAGAGTCGTTGTTTCAAAATTTTCATGCTTTGTAAGCCTATTTATAGATTTTTTTTTCTTTTTAATGGGCATCAATTTTTTTAACATTTTTTTTTTAAAAAACGGCCGGTGTTTTATTTTTAAAAATGGTTAGCATTTAGTTTTTTTTAAAAAATAGGCGTTTGTTTTTTTAAAATGGCCGGATGTTAACAATCCCCTATAAGAAAAATAAAAATAAAAGAATAATAAACAAATAAATAAAAATTGTTAAATTGAATAAGCAATTTCAAAACTTTTAAATTTTACTGTGCTTAGTGTAAGTACCTTTTAGGTTTGAACTTGCATTTAGTATAAAATACACACAGTATGAAGATGAGCTGATCATAATGTAGGTTAGCGCTATCTAGGCCATACGCTTGCCTTGATTTTCATGAGAGTTACTAGGGATTCACCCCGGTCCCATAGTTGCGGCTTCACGACTACTCTCACTAATATAAATCCTTCAAGGGTATGTGCAACAGAATCATACCTCACTGAATTTACAGCCTTGGATCTATTAAGAGCTATGCTCAATAAGGTAGATCCTCCAAGGGTACATGCAATGGAATCGTACCTCGCTGAATTTACAGTCTTGGATCTATTAAGAGCTATGCTCAATGAGGTAGATCCTCCAAGGATACGTGCAAGCAATAAGGTAGATCCTTCAAAGGTACATACAATGGAATCGTACATCGCTGAATTTATAGCCTTGGATAAGAGCTATGCTCAACTTAACCGTCACAATAAAGCACCATACCATAGGGATGGGATAGAGACAGACTCCTAAAGCGGTACTTTCAGATATCACCTCAGAGATCGTTTCCTTTTGAACCTTAACCATAGGGCTGCCATGACGGTAGGCGTCCACTTTGGTGACTAATATATGGGCTTAAGCCCTATCCTCCTCGATGTCTCAAATACCACAGCCTTCGAAAGGCCTTTGGTTAAAAGATCTGCCAAATTATATTTTGATCTTATATTTTTAAAGTATCATTTCTTACATTTTTAAATAACTTAACTACTTGGACAACCTAAAGGACTGCAACTGTAATAACCACTTGAGCATGCATGTACAATTAGGAAAAAACAACTCAAGCCACTTGTAGCATTTTATATGCAAATTGCAAATAATGGATGGGCTAATGATATGGACAGTAATGTCTATTAAACAGAGAAAGACTAATTATGCCACATAAATGACAATAATTGACCATGCTACTTCACAAAAGAACTACAAAATATAATCTACAAATGAGCATCATAAACTTGCATAGCAATGAATTCATAAAATTGTTTCACTATCCAAAATCCATGTTGTGCTTACCCCCACAATACGGAGATTAAACATTTTAACTTTTCCTTTGGTCATTCTAAAATTAGCTAAAAGAAACTATCAAACTAGCCTTAGATAAGGCCATCCATATCTCAGCGAAATAACCATCACTGTCACCTTAATAACAATATTTAGGATTGCAACAAACAGTATAAAAATTTTAGTAAAGCAAAAATAATCCCATGACATAACTAACAATCATATCATATACAACATCATACACTATAATTGACATTGCCAACATGAGAAGATATCGACGAGATTCATAGATGAACGCACCATACACATAAATAAAAAAATATAAACTATTTAATATGAATAATAAAACATAAAAAAAACATTGGAAGGCCAACCATCTAATATTTTCCGTTTTCCTATTTAAATCACGGCAGGATATGATAAAGATTTCGTTTCTCCCGCTCAAATAAGCGGACTATTAATTTAGATCAAGAGGCAAATAAAAACAAAAAAGATAACAACTTTGAACCCACGAAGAGATCAGATCGCATTCAAATCAAGAGATCATATCGCATCCAAAACCAAATCTCCTTTAGATTGTTATTGAAAAATGAATCCTAATTAATTTGCACAAATCTCTTTTATTATTGAAAATGATTTCTATGTACTTCCAACTAGGAATATATATATATATATATATATATAAATTTTACAATATAATATTTATGGTGTGTAGCAGATTATATTCAGTGAAAAAAATATTTCAAAATAAAAATAAGTTAAAGAGTCTGGAAGGCGGATTAAACCACTGCCCTAAAGGAGATTTGGTCCCTTCTCATGCGTGCGAATAAAAATGGACCACACGCTCTACTCAACACAATCTCAATAGATGCGAAGAAGGGAGATTTGGTCCCTTCTGGTGCGAAGAAAAAATGGACCACACGCTCTCTTCGGCATGATCTCAATGGATGCGGACAGCTCTCCTCGATATTCAAAGAAAAATAAGAAAATACAGAATTGTTGATGTTTCAAAATTTCATGTTTTGTAAGCCTATTTATAAATTTTTTTTAATATGCATCAATTTTTGAGTGTTTTTTTTTAAATGATTGATGTTTTATTTTTAAAATTGGTTAGCATTTAATTTTTTTAAAAAATGAGCGTTTATTTTTTTTTAACGGCCGGACGTTAACATGTTGTATGCAAAAATGGTACAGTAAATTTTTTTTTTATCAAAAAAAATAAACAAAAGAAACGAAAAATAATGGTGCCATCAGGTTAGCCTTACCAACCGGTGAGAATAACCTCAACGTTGAAAGCAATTAAATGCTGTCTTATTTAACGGTTTAAAAATAATTTAGTTATATATATATATAACTCTAATATTATAGTAACAGTGCTGCGCCAACCTTGGCTCCACTTACGGCCTACCATTGAATTTTTTTATTTTATTTAAAATTAAGATTTAAAAATTAATGAATACCAAATAATTGTTACTAATTAATGCTTGCTATTATGGTTGTAGGGTTTTAAGTGACTTCAGGATTATATTGATTACTTATAGGCGAAAATTTATAACTTATCACGATAGCTTGGTTCATTATAAAACCGGAGTTGAATGGTTTCTAGCATAAATGAATTTGTGTTGCAAATGATTTAATTTGATTTAATTTATTTATTTAATTGATCGAATTTATGCTTAGACTTCTAAACCACTTAACCCGTTTAATATTAGATTGAACTAATCTAGTTACAACATGATCTACATAAAATCTTTTGTTAGATTTAAATTATTTAAGATATTTTTAAATTATTTAAAACTTGTTCAATCTAGTATAATGAATTGATTTAGACAAAGAAAGATATTCTTCCAAATTGTTCAACTTGAATTCTCACTCAAAAAAAATAGTGAAAGTAAGGCTTAAGTACATTTTTAATTAATTTTTATAGTTTATAAATTAAGGATTAAGTACATTTTTAATTAATTTTTATGGTTTATAAATTGCATCATACAGTGTATGTTATTTGCAGATGATATAGTGTTGAATAATGAAATTAACTTTGAAGTAAATATTAAGCTAAAGATTTGGAGAGACGTTTTAAAATCTAAAGGTTTTAAAATTAGTAGAATTAAAACTGGATACATGAAATATAATTTTAGTGAAAATAAAAATATAAATTAAGAAACCGTGAAGATTGCGAGTCAAGAGATACCAAAAAGTAAAAAATTTAGGTATTTGGAATCATTTATCCAGCAAGAAGGTGAAATAACTGAAGATATGAATCATAGAGTTAAAGCAGATGGGTTAAGTTGAGGAGTATTTCAAGAGTATTGTGATGGACGCATCCCATTAAAATTAAAAGAAAAATTTTATAAAACCGCTATTAGGCAAGCTATGCTATATGTAATAAAGTGTTGGGCAATACTGAAACAATATGCGAATAAATTAAGTATAACATAAATGCACATGTTAAGATGGATATATGATAAAACTTAAAAAGATAGAATTAAAAATAAATATATAAGAGAAATGATAGGAGTAACTCCAATTGAAGATAAAATGAGAGAAAATCAATTACGGTAATTTGGGCATATACAATGAAGACCTTTAGATGCTCTAGTTAGAAAGAATGATCTTTTAACAATCTATGGTAAGAATAGAGGTAGAGATAGATCTAAACTAATAAGAATAAAAATAATTTAAAAAAGATAACTATTTATAATTTGAATGTTGACTTAATCCTGAATGGAGCAGAGTGGAGAAAGCAAATTCATGTAGCCGACCCTATGTAGTTAGGAAAAGGCTTAGATGAGTTGAGTTAAATATAAATTGTACTATATATAATAGGTGAAAAGTAGAGTTCATGCTTTTTTTTTTATTTAACTATTATTATTAGGATTTTAGTGGATAAAGATGAAGTTTATATTGTTTACTTTTATTCTTATTCCTCCTCCTTTTATTATTTCTATTATTTTAAATCATGATATACACTCTCCGTTGAAGCCTTCTTTATTTAAATTGACTAAAAGAGAAAAAAAATAGCATGAACTTTCTCCTCCGATTTACTTTCTATTTAAGTTTGTTTCTCTTTCAACCAGAGGGTACATTTTTTTTATCCTTTTATACTAGCAAAGTTCGATATAAATGTTCATTTGACCTACTTATATGTTTATCTCTTTAGTAAAGAAATTAGATTTTATTTTAATTATTTGACTCATTCAATAAATGGGTCAAATTTGGATAAAAACCTCTCTACTCCAACAAATAAATGTTTTACCTAAAAGATGAGTTTAAATAATTCAACAAATAAATCTTTAGTCATACATTTGCAGTTAACATATTTTGTTATATAAAATCCATCTTGATTTAATCTTGATGAACATTATAATAGCTCCTAACATAATTTGTTGAAATAGCTAAATTTATCCTTTTAAATTAGATTAAAATTTATCAACATCTAAATAATAAATCTAAAATTAATAAAAATAAAAATTATAATTCATCATTCTGCCTTGTTAAGAAACAAAATCATGTTGTAAAAACCCCTTTCTAACAAGGGAACTTGACCAAAGACCAAAAAATTTATATGTCATCTAAGTATTAAGTTTATAAATATGCCTAAATATATTGTAAAAAATATAATTGCAGTTAAAAGTGCATCCTCAATGTGTTCATGATAAAAAAAAACTGTTAAAATCAAATGCCGAATGAAAATTAAATCAAGATCCATATATATGGCCTGCTACTTTTTATTCAAAGAATTTAATTTTTAAGATAGAATTAGATTCTATTTGGGACAGTCGAATTAGGTTCTTTTTGGACCGTCGAATTACGTTCTATTTCGACAGTAGGGCATGGCATGTTAAAAGTCGGTAACGATATTTTTATATTTCATTAGACAACCATAAAGCCGCCACCGTCCATCGGGTCTCCAAAGAAGGCTAAAGAAAACCATCGCCACCTTTGGTAACTGCCTCTCTCTCTCTCTCTCTCTCGTCTTCCACCCGCCTTCCCTTCTATCCCCTTTCCCAACGCTAACAAACGCCTTTTCCTTTTTTTTATTTTATTTTATCCCTCCCTCTCTCTTCACGAGCCTTGATCAAAGATACGTACAATCAATCGGATTGGACCCAGGCGGTCGGACGGCTGATGATGGCGGAGGACACGAGATGGGGGACGTGGGAGGAGCTGGTCCTAGGCGGCGCCGTGCTCCGCCACGGAGTCGCGGCGTGGGGCGTCGTCGCCGCCGAGCTCCGGGCTCGTACCCCCTTCCCCAACCTCTTTACTCCTGAGGTGATTGATTGATTGATTCTCCCTAATCCCTCTCCTTATCCCTCCTCATCGCCTTTCCCTCGCCAACGTTTTTCTGTGAAGATTTTTATTTTTTAAAAATTACAACCCTCTTCCCGTCTCTCCGATTTCCTGCTCTCTTCCTCGTTTATCTCTCTCTCTCTCTCTCTCCCCTTTATTCCTCTCTGAAAACAACTGTCGAAACTAAATTTCTTTTATGATTAATCGAATAATCTCGTCTCATCCTTCGAATTCTTTTCCGAATGAATCTCTTCAATCAGCTTTTTTTTTTTTAGTCTTTTTTCCCCGACCAACTTTTTCTTTTTCTTTAATCCGAAAAACAAGCTTTTCAATAAAAAAATATAATTCCAAAAATATTAAAAAGCATCTTTTTACGAAAAGGCCCTTCCTTTAGGGACTAAGGGCGTTTTAGTCATTATGGAAGACGTAGCCGCCTTGGAATTTGGAAAGCATATTTAATGGATGCATATTTCTCATCCCAAAATAGCAAGGTTTATATATATGCACATATGAACCGTTTGATCTCGCACACGCGGTACTGATTAGCCTAAAGTAGCCGCGATGATTTCTACTCGCAGGAATGTGAGGCCAAGTACGAGGAATTACGAGAGCGTCTCTCGGGATGTGAGTAAGTGTTCTGCCGTATGGCGCATATCCTTGCATTGCCCTTTTGAAGTACATATTTTTTTTTAAAAAAAAGAAATGTCCCTGCCTTTATCTTCTTCGCTGTAAATTCTGCTACGGCTTTCCATATAAGAATCCTAAGTTCAGTTCACATGTTTCCATTTCTTTATTTATTTCAGTTCTTTGAATACCTTCGGTATTCCTTACACCCCCCCCCCCCCCCGCCCCAACAAAAAAAAAAAAAAGAATGCTTCCTTGAATCCTTATGTTGGAAATCCTATGCTCAACTTGAAATGGACCAATGGACTTTAGACCTTCATGTGGAGAGCTTTCTCAAAACAGAAACGCTAATTGCTAAACTACACGGTACTGAAACAAACTGAGGAAAAATGACTTTTTTTTATCTTGTAACTCCCCAAAAATGTGGATTGTTTCATTTTTTCAATTTGTATGTTCGAACCTCTAATGAACAATTTGCTTGACTTGGTGTTTTATGGGGCATGCTACAAACTAGAATTACTTCTATCGGACATTTCTCTTTGTTCGATTTTTTAATCCAACATTGGGCTTATATGTAAAATAATTATGTATTACGGACTGTCAAATAAGGTTAAGCCCAATTAAAAGTGATTAGCTAAGGTTTCAGTGATTTGGACTTTAATGTATGATTATTTCTATTTTTATGATGGGCTAAAATAGAAATACCAAAAGATAATGATGAAAGTATCTATATATAGCGGTTATGGTCCCTGGATCGCACGCACGACCTTCTTATCTGAATCCCATCATCAGAAAGAATAGCCTAGAGAAAATTCTAAAGGGCTCTTTGGGAGTACGTGTTGAATCCCATCATCAGAAAGAATAGCCTAGAGAAAATTTTAAAGGGCTTTGGGAGTACGTATTGATCTGGAAGGCCAACTGCGGGATTCTGGAGAGCAATCAAGCAATATGGATTCAGGTACGCTTTCGTTTATCGATTATGAATTCTTGATGATTAAACATGAATGATTCTTGGGCTTTATGGTGATGGTCTTCACCAAAAGGTTTGGATCTAATTTCCAACAATTGGTATCAGAGCCCTATTCATGTTGAATCGTTGAGAAAATTTTTGGGTTATATGCATTGATATTCGTATTGTGCATATGACTTCTTTGGTTTTATTCAACAACCGTGAGACAAATACTCATTAGTTTAAAATTTTGTTTTGATGCCAATGATATTTTTAATATCTGTAGATCTAGTTTTTTAAATAAAATAAAGGTCATAGTGCATCAAAGCTTTATTTTACTTCTGGGTTAATGATCATGAATTTTTATGTTAAGAGCGAAAGATATTCGCTGTATCCGTGATGTTAAGAGCGATATTCGCTACATAGTGAAATCAGTCTCACGTGATCTGGAGATGAGATCTTTCATTTGATAAGATAAAGCTTAATTATAGATAAAGTTAAATTCATATTTAATTTATTTCTTAGTTGGGCCGATGGATTTAGGATTCCATCACGGGTGGTTAGTTAATGTTGAGGCTTTTCTTTGGCTTTGAGTTTCATGTTTTTGTGGGAATAGCAAAAAAAAAAAAAAATGAGGCGTTGCGTTGAGTTCCTTCGATGGAAATATGACCCAATCTTGGAATTTATTGGGTCTTTTAAAATCATGATGACGTGTTATCTCATTTTTTTAAAGGGAACCGTTTAGGAATTTTTTCCCATTATATCCGCTTGGTTGGAGACGTTATGTGAAACTTCAAAAGGGAATTCCTCTGATTGGAAGAAAATTGGGCGTTGGGATAACATAGTGGGATAAAGGAGTTTAGTGGAATTTAATGGCCTTTCCCATCTTCTCCTTCAAAGGCTTACGTGGGAATCTGGCCGTTAGACTTTCTTAATGAAAATTAGTTACATGAAACTCCCTCCACCGCTGGAAATTAGTGCCTGGTGTTGTGTTGCGGGAATTCCTCTGCTTGGGGAATCTCCACTGGCATCCAAGAAGGATTCCATCAAGGCATTAATGATGGCGTGAATTCAAAAATTCCATGGTGGTTCAAGTTCTATGTTTCGTGTGAATAAAACCAACGGTGCTAATCTATTTCCACTTTTCGTTTCATGGGAATCTGGATGAAAATCTAGAAAATCTTTCCGAAAATCTGGTGGTTGGATATCTCAAACCATGGGATAAAGAAAATCTAGAGAAAATCATGGGAATAACAAACTTGGGTGTTGGAGTTGTGTGAAGGGTTAAGATTGCAATTAACCGCTTTATGGCCTCTCGCAACTTTTTCGGACTTTTAGCACCTCACGCAGAATCAGGAAGGAACGGTTGGATACCGTGCCTCCACTGTTCTGTGGGTCTCTAGACTCCAAGGGGAGTTAGGTGTAGCACCAAAGGGAGCATTTAATGCATATAATCTTATTTAATGCATGGCATTTAATGCATGGAAGGAGATAACACTTATGAATAATTAATGCATGAATTTTGGACCGGTTCATGGCAATATTTTTGGGCTTTCATTAAAAATTATTATTTTTATTGTAAGCATGAGCAACATCCTTCCATATGGTTTAATTGGTTCCATAAAGTAAAGCTTTATGGATAAATTATTTTTCTGTTATAAAGATTGAGTTAGAACCACAAAATAACGAATCGTTATTTTTTAAAGAGGTTCAATCAAATTCAAATTAATGGTATTTTTATGCCTAATAAATTTGTCCATCGTTCGAAATTGAACTAATTGAAACAAGATATCACCAAAGTGACCTCTCTTGTGTAAATGGTTTATGAAGGATGTTGGATGTTGTGTATGTATATGTTTCATGCGGGTATTAATCGGCCCAAAGGAAGATTAATGCCTGGCCGAACTACACATATGTGTGATGGTGAACACGTAACGATTATAAGGATTTACATGTGAGTAATAAGTCGATCCAAAGATAGATTTATTATTTGACATGCATTATTGTTAGTGTTTGATCATTACAACAAGAGTACCACTAGCAGTTAATATTACTGTCCAAAGACTTGATATTAATGTTACACTGGGTATCTTGAGATGGGATTTATCATTAATTTAAATTTATTGATATTTGGTATTAATTATTTACATGAGCATGTTATTTATGTATTGCTTTTATTTTACCGCTAATGTTGCTAATATTTTTGCTAACCTCAATTCAATGCCGGTCCTTAATGGTAATAACTTCAAGGGCAAGGATAAAGGCAAGAAAATAAAAAAAAGGCTGCTAAGTGTCCAGCAAAGAAGAAACAAAATCAGGATAAGGACAATTATTTCTTCTGCAATAAGCCTGGACATATTAAGAAGGAATGTTCCAAGTATCATGTATGGCATGAAAAGAAAGGTATATTTCTTAATATGGTCTGTTCTGAAGTGAATATAGTTTTAGTACCTAAAAATATTTGGTGGTTAGATTCTGGTGCTACTACTAACATCAGTGTTTCAATGGAGGGTTGCCTAAGCTACTGAAGGCTAACTGATGCTGAAAGACGCATTTATACGGGAGATGGCAAGTCGGTAGATGTGGAGGCAATTGGGCATTTTAGATTGTTATTAAGTTCTGGTTATTATTTGGATTTGAAAGACACTTTTGTAGTACCGTCATTTAGACGGAATTTGGTTTCTATTTCAGCTTTGGACAAATTAGGATATTGTTGTTTATTTGGAAATAGTTAGTTTAGTCTTTCGTTAAATTCAAATATTATTGAAACTGGTTCTCTTATGGTGTATGACAATTTATATTTGCTTGATACTTTTGCTTCTTATAATGAAACCTTGAATATGGAATCAAGAGGTACTAAGCGTAAAATTTGCAATGAACATTCAGGAACATTATAGCACAAGCGTTTAGGTTACATCTCTAGAAATAGAGTTGAATGATACTAAAGACAGTAGCTTACATTCTGAACAGAGTACCAACTAAAGCACTGTTAAAACACCTTATGAGCTTTGGATAGGATGAAAGCCTAGTTTAAAGCATTTTCATGTTTGGGATGTCCGCTGAGGTAAGGCCTTATAGGCCATATGAAAAGAAATTGGACTCCATGACATTGAGCAGCTATTTTGTTGGGTATTCTGAGCGATCCAAGGGTTTTAAGTTTTATGATCCCAAATTAAGGATAATTTTTGAGACGGGAACTGCAATGTTCTTTGAGGATATTGAGTTTAGGGGAAGAAATAAAGTTAGAGACTTTGTCTTTGAGAAGGAATTGGAACCTACTACTCTTGTTGAAGAGCAGCTAATTCCTATTCTTATAATTGCTTTTGATAATGATCAAGTTGGATAAAGTTAGAGACTTTGTCTTTGAGGAGGAATTGGAACCTACTACTCTTGTTGAAGAGCAGCTAATTCCTATTCCTATAATTGCTTTTGATAACGATCAAGTTGCAATTCCAGAACAACAAGAAATTATTGTTCAACCCTTAGAGGTACAAACTTAACAACCTCAAGAACAAGTGCATCAAGAACAAGTGCCTTTGCGGCGATCCACTAGAGAAAGGAAGAATGCTATTCCAGATGATTATATAGTGTTTCTTCAGAAACATGAGGAAAATAATGGCATAATGGAAGATGATCTTGTCAACTTTCTTCAAGTCATACAAGGTTTCAATTCAGAAAAGTGGATTGAAGCAATGAAAGAAGAGTATAAGTCTATGCAAGATAATAAAGTTTGAGAATTTGTCCCATTATCAGAAGGTGTGAAACCCATTGGTTGCAAATGGATTTTTAAGACCAAACGGGATTCAAAGGGTAATGTGAAAAGGTATAAAGCTCATCTTGTGGCTAAAGGCTATACTCAAAAGGAAGGGATTGACTTTAAAGATACCTTCTCTCCAGTTTCATCGAAGGACTCTTTTAGGACAATCATGGCTTTTGTTGCACAGTATGATATGGAACTCCATCAAATGGATGTCAAGATGACATTTCTCAATGGAGACATTGATGAGACCATTTATATGGTGCAACCAGAAAACTTTGTGTCAGGAGACTCAAAGAAAATGGTTTGCAAATTGATAAAATCTATTTATGGGTTAAAGCAAGCTTCTCGTCAATGGTACCACAAATTTCATCAAGTAATTATCTCATTTAATTTTGAAGTGAATGCAGTTGATGATTGTGTGTATCACAAGCTCAGTGGGAGTAAATACATTTTTCTGGTTTTGTATGTGGATGACATTTTGCTTGTCACAAATGATATAGGCATATTGCACGAAACTCAGAGATTTCTATCAAGCAATTTTCAAATGAAAGATCTTGGTGACGCCTCCTTTGTATTGGGAATTCATATACATCGAGATCGTTCTCAGGATATCCTTGGATTATCACAAACGAGCTATATCGATAAAGTACTTAAGAGATTTGGCATGCAAAATTGCAAACCAGGTGATACCCCTATCGCTGAAGGAGATAAATTCAGTATTAATCAGTGTCCAAAAGGAAACCTTGAAGTTGAATATATGCAGAAGATTCCTTATGCTTGGGTTGTAGGGAGTCTAATGTATGCTCAAGTTTGTACGCGTCCGGATATTGCGTACATTGTTGGAGTGTTAGGTAGATATTTAAACAACCCAGGTATGAATCACTGAAAGTAGCCAAAAGAGTTATGAGATATCTGAAAAGAACAAAAGATTACATGCTCACATATAGGAGATCAGATCATTTTGAGATCATTGGGTATTCTGACTCTGACTTTGCGGGATGCCAAGATAGTAAAATATCCACTTCGAGCTATATATATCTGTTAGGTGGTGGGGCTATTTCTTGGAGAAGTGTAAAACAGACACTCATAGCTTCTTCTACCATGGCAGCAAAATTTTGTCACTGGGCTGCGCATATTGGAAGGAATTGAAAGACCGCTAAAGTTATTTTGTGACAAGTCAGCCGTATTGTAGTCCAACAATAATAGGAGCTCGATCAAGTCAAAGCATATTGACATCAAGTTCCTGGTTGTAAAGGAAAGAGTACAGAGTGATCAGATTTCTATAAAGCATATAGGGACAAACTTCATGACTGCAGATCCCCTTACAAAGGGTGTGCCGCCTAAGGTCTTTCATGAGCATATTGCTCACATGGGCGTTATAGAGCATGACGATGCTTAGATTCAGTAGGAGTTTGTATTGCTTCTATTTTATGCTTTATGTTTGGTTTGTATACACTTATGTGTTTGGATATTTTCTGATCAGAAATAAAGTATTTCATTCAGTTTAGTACACTCTGTACAATTATGCTAAAGTTTTGATCTCACTCGAGTTTAAGAAGGACCAGTTAAAAATAGGCATGTTAAGATCACATTACATGTAATTTTTATGCTACATATCCACATCATGATCCATGTCATTCAGTTGTATCAACATACGTGACCATTGATGGGTCGAATTATGATAGATATAACAAAGACCGTTTTGATCCTATGTTGGTATGGTTGATGGACCGGATTGGTTATAGATACATTTCAGTAATGACAGTAAAATTGAGCTCATTTGGTTATTGTTGCAACATAATTATAAGGTTACACATATAGTCCAGTGGGAGATTGTTGAATTTTTTAATCCAACATTGGGCTTATATGTAAAATAATTATGTGTTGCGGACTGTCAAATAAGGTTAAGCCCAATTAAAAGTGATCAACTAAGGTTTCAGTGATTTGGGCTTTAATGTATCTGATTAGGTGTGGCCCTTTAATGTGTAGAGACCTAAGGGGTTATTTCTATTTTTATGATGGGCTAAAATAGAAATACCAAAAGATAATGATGAAATTATCTATATATAACGGTTATGGTCCCTGGATTGCACGCACGACCTTCTTCTCTGAATCCTATCATTAGAAAGAATAGCCTAGAGAAAATTTTAAAGGGCTCTCTGGGAGTACGTGTTGATCTGAAGGCCAACTGCAGGATTCTGGAGAGCAATCAAGCAATATGGATTCAGGTACGCTTCCGTTTATCGATTATGGATTCTTGATGATTAAACATGAATGATTCTGGGGCTTTATGGTGATGGTCTTCACCAAAAGGTTCGGATCTAATTTCCAACACTCCTGTCATAATTTAATTAGCCATGAACAACTTTATGTCTAGAAAATTCATTGAAAAGATCGAGCAGAGTCCAATGAGTAGCTTGTCTGTGATGCCAAAATTCTCGTGCATCATGCTAAAATTCCTAGCATATACTGTAGTTGAAGGTTAATGAATTCGTGTGCAAGTGGCTGAAATTGAAGTATTCAGTTACATTACTGACAACCAAAGATGAACTTAATTAAATTATTGATACAAGTATGAAATGCAAAAATATTTCTGACTTAACTAAATGGAGCAAACAGTTGATGCCCATGATCACATTGTTTTTCTTGGTCCTTGTCAAAACTCTTCCCAAGAATTGCTATTCTAACCAGTGCATTAGCTAACATCCATGCGTGAATTGCTGTGCTTTTGCTGGAGCATTGCTACCTATCTTCTCTTATAGATGAAGAAAGTCAATGAACAATTTGAATGCTAGTAATGCTTGGTGTTGAGTTTTAATAATGCCAACCATAGATCCTACAATATTAAATGTCAGTTATACAGTAAGCCTTTACTTTCCTTTTGATATCATTAATATTCTGTTTGAAGAAAACTTCCTTGTACCAGTCTTCCTTGGTTATATTTCACTTTGATGTTCAGGCAGATAAATCCATTTCTTGAGGGTGGTTCTGTTTATCCGTTTCACTGTCTTCTTGGAAGTTCTTTGTTAGTCCTTGTGCTGTCATTGAGGTTTAAACATGTTTTTTTCTTTGAAATAATTTGTACCCATTCAATTCCAACAAATCTATGATCAATGCTCAATGAGTATCTTATTTTCATGCATGGCAAATCTAACTTTCTAAAAAGGATGAATCAGTGGAACGTGTTAATTTGATTTTATTTAATATATATGGTTAAAAAATAAAATATCCTTGTAAAACAGAAGTGCATGCTACAGTGCTGGTTTTAGTCTTGTTTTTTAAACTCCAATAATTAAATGAAAGCAAACAGGATAAGGCAAAGAATGAGCTTTAGTAGAAGAATACACAAATAACAACAACTACAAAGCCTTAAATTGAAATTAGTTATGGTAACTTATTCCTTTTTCTTCATTATGCTTGGTCTAGGGGCATACTTTCTGTAATATGCAATATTATCATTTTTTTATTTCTTTTTTTATTTTTTAATAAGTTGTAAAGATAGTTTTATGCCAATTGTTAGTCTGTTCTAACCCTCTTCTTTTATTTGGACTTGAGATCAACTATGTACAAAATTTAAGTTTTGTACATTTAATAGAAGAATATAGAAGCAAGAAAGAATGCTCATCTTATTGTCATGTTTTGTAGTTAGAGTTTTAGTAGAAGAATATAGAAGTGAAAAAGAAGACTCATCTTATTGTGGTTGTTTTTTATAGTGTGAAACAAAAACATGAAAATTGTAGAAGTTCAAAGTACAGGAATTATGTTGTGAGATGAAAGGGCCCTGTAATAGGAGTGTATTTTTGAGTTTAAGATGTGAACTACTAGATGATAAGGAATGTTTTAAGCATAGTAACTCACTGGACATTTCACATGATTTAGATTGTTCATCCAAAGGGATTGTTTTAGAGAGTTCGGCTTCATAACTGGGAATATTTATATTTTTTTTCGAGCAAAAATGGATCATGTCAGAAGCTCTTGCTGCTTTTCAAAACTTTCTGCTGAAACTTTTTACATCTTCTATTTTATTGTCATGGGTTTTTTTTTCATTCATTTTTCAGTGCTTGGTATGAAGAATTACGGAAGCGGAGAGTTGCTGAACTAAAACGAGAGCTGGAAAAATCAGAAGACTCCATCGGGTTGGAAATGATTTCTTGTTTACATGAACAAATTTAGGTGCCAGCTATCAGATGTTTGTGAGTCTTAGAATATGTCTTTATAGCTATATTATTGCCTCTTCATTTCTGTAAATCTAGTAATTGTCGTGTCTCTTCTCTATAACAAAGGAGCTGATGCATTATTGGTTCTTATTAATGATGTTGAAATCTAATTGCTTGTGTTATGATAATCTGATCTGTATTTTAAGTACCCTCAGTGGCTGTCAAAGATATGCACTTGTGTTATGATATTGCAGTTTAATTTAATGAATTAGTTCTTGAAATCTTTAATGCAATAGGACCCAGATATGATTAGAGATAGAAAAAGTAAATGGAAGAAAGAAACTATGTTCCAATAGTTAATGATATCATTATATCATTTGATGATAGAGACATCTGTAGATATTTTTGCTTGTTTTTCTTCAACTCTTTTAAATCTTTACCTTTTATAAAATCTTCTAAAGTTTCTATCAATAAGTTGCATGCGATCGCTGTACCTTATGGATTTGATGGCATTGCATATCTATGGCCTATCGATGGTTTTATTATTTATTTTACAATAGCATGTGAAATGTTGATCACTTATGGCTTTGATTTGTAACACATTAGTAGGATTGAATATGTCTTTTGGGAAATTTTGTAACATTTTTAAGGAAATTTTTATAGTCTTGTGCTTAATTAGATTTTTTTAAAAAAATATGAAATAGATCTTTGCAATCCAAGCTCGAGAGCCTTAGTGCAGAGAGGCAAAGTGGTTGTAATTTTGACTATGATACCAGCCAGACAGAGTCACCCTTGCTCACTGAGAAGGCAGGTGATATTAATTCTTCTGGCAAGGATATATCCAAAGGTAGATCATCTGCTGGTAGTTTTACTCAGGAGACAGGCAGAGACTGGTCATCACAATGCCAGTCTTGGCTTCAGTTTCATCTCAAGAGAATGATTTGAAGATGGAATTGTCTGCAGACTCTGGGAAGGACAAAGCTGTGATCAGAAGCTTTGAGACTGGCCTTGGGATCTTGAAAAAGAAAAGGGGAAAAAGGAAGAGAAGGAGCTGTACAATAGCCAAGGAAGGGAGTGTGGGGGACAGCGAGACAGTGAGGGACAGTGAGACAGTGAGTTCGGCTGTATACATTGGTAGAGAAGAGTCATCTGAAGATTTTAAGCAGGATGTTCTGCCCTCGCATGAGGAATCTGGTGCTAGTGCAAGAAAAGATACCAATGTTGATCTCACAGGAACTATGAATTCAATTATGGAGCATAAGGATGTTTCGATCTTTCGCCGCCGCCTTAAAAGCCAGGTAAGGTGGCAAGGGAAATACGAAACTGATTTTAGTACTTCAACCTATTGATTGGGATGCTAAGATGATAATCGGCTGGTATAATTTTAACACTTAGGACTTGTTGGGATTTATAACCATGTTTTTAACTATCTTGAGGAGATTATCTTTGGCTTTAGATAAGCCAAAATGCTTAGAATTCCTTAATAATACTCAACTCAACTCAACTCATTAAGCCTTTTCCCAACTACATAGGGTCGGCTACATAAATTTGCTTCCTCACTCTTCTCTATTTAGGACTAAGTCGGTATTTAAATTACAAATAGTTATATTTTTTTAATTATTTCTCTCAATATTGGTTTAGGTCTATCTTTATTCTATCCTTACCAGGGGCCGATAGCAATATGACCAGGCAATGACTAGGTGGATGAAATAGTATTTAATATAAACTTCTGTTTCATGTTAGTTATATTTTCTGCCATCTTGCATGCGATAGCCATTTTATAATCCTATGACCATTCCAAAAGAAAGCCTTTTTTGACCATGCTGAGGAGATCTCTGGCTCTGGATTAGTCAAATGCGCAGACTGACTTAATAACAGAACATAACAGGTGGATAAAATAATGTTGAATATAGACTTTCATTCTTGTGAAGTTTATTTCTTCCATCGTACTTGTGATAGCCATTTTATAATCCTATGACCATCCCAAAAACATTAATGTATCGGCACTAACATCCTGCTTTTTAATTTTAAATTTTACAGAAGAGAGCCAGATACAAGAAGATGATCCGCCAACATGTTGACTTCCAGACCATAAGCTCTAGGATCAGCAATGGCTCGATCTCTTCAGCCAGGGAGTTATATAGAGACTTGCTACTGCTCTCAAATAATGCCCTTGTCTTCTACCCAAAGAACTCACCAGAGCACAAATCTGCGCTCACCCTTGGCGACCTTGTGAGCAAAGCACTAGCGAAGAGAGCTAAATATCCTGCTAAAGGCTCTGGTGATTGCGGCATTACATGTTCTGTTCTGGCGAGCAAATCAAAAGAGGCCCAAAGCCAGCGTCCATGCAATCGCCGCACCAAGGGAAATTCTGTGGTTTCTGGTGAAGGAGCTCGAGCTCCAATAACGAAGAACGACAAGATAGATCCTCATGTGGAGGAAGCAGAAGGGACCCCGGCTAAAAGGGGAAGTATTGGGCGACCAGCGAAGGGTGGCCAAAGAAGTGGCAGGAGACGACAGGAGAGCTCTAAAATTGGAAGGACGAGAGCTCGAAAAAGGTGATATTGTTAGAGGGAGGATATTTTTGGTTTTTTCTCATTCCCTCAAAAGGGATTTTCTGTCGTATATCTTGTAACTCTAGTGTCAAAGAATTTGCTAGTTTCTTTGGTTCTTCTGGATCTAGCCGGCAAATCGTGTAGTCTTAACATATGGTGAAGAAGAAACTGATGTTTCTCTTGCTTACAAGGAAAGCTAATTAAATTATGTATGTAATGCGTGTTCCCAAGATGTAACACAGACTTTAGCTTTTGCAGTTGAAAACTTTCTAGTTCATCTTTCCACAAAAGATGCAACTGATTCATGGTTGTGTTGTATAACTCGAGGATGCAAGGCTGGTCATGGGCACGCATCATATTTATCAAGAAAATTGTTTCACTCTTTAAGCAAAAGTTGCTGGTGCTTTTTTCTATTTTGAAGTTTGCTGAAGCTTTATTTCTTGCATTTTGATGTCAAAGAGTTTCACCATGTTTGTATAACAAAGTTCTCATCAACATATTGGTTTCTACTGGACTCATGTCGATTCTCATTGCTCATTGAATTCCTGATGGTAGCGGATTGTTTTGTACATAAGAAGAATTATCAAGGCAATTGCTGCAACTCTGAGCAATATTACTCAGAATTGGACTGGTGCAACTTATAAATTTGTTGTCAAATATGATAGGTTGATTGATTGCGAAGTTGTCAAATAAATAGGTATAATCCTCATGAAAACATATGTGGTTGATTTTTCACTCTATTTCTATCCTTCTTCTTTCATGCACAATCTATTATTTTAGGTGTTCCGTTTGATATAATCAATTCATATTTTTAATGGCCACTATTCTGTTCATCAAAGAAGGGCGCGGTTGATGGTTAGCGGCATTGTTATTGTAAGCTGTAGCTTCTAATTATTCATTTATTTATTCTTTTAGCCGCCGACATATAAAATTGCATATTGCATTTTGGATAGCAGATCTATCGAGATTTTCAAGCACTTGTTTGGTAATTTTTTTTTTAAAAGAAAAAAGAAAAACAAATCAAAAAATAAATATTTTTTTTTTCATAATATTTATTTTATAATGAAAGACAAAGATTGCATGTTGTTTGAGTGAAAAACATAAATAAAAAAATTATTTTTTTAATTAAATACAGGTAAAACAAAGGTTTGCTATACCATTACAGTAGAACGAATTAATCATGCAGATTGATCATGCATGTATATCATCCGCATGTCAAGATTTAATAAGATTTATTGTATATTACATATAGAATGATATGTATGAATGATCAATTTGCATGACTAATATGTATCTATTGCATCAAATAATCGTACCGTTGAACGCTTGTTGCACCGGATAGTCGTGCAGCAACGCGGGTACGGGCCAATTTGGCTTAGGGGAGCCCAGTGCCTCAACAAGTTCATCGCTCCGTTAGACCTCACGTGACTCAGAAAACATGTAAAGTTAAATATTTCTGCCACACGTGACATCGACGCCTGCAAGAATCCAAGCGATTCCATCTTCTCACTGTTATCGTGTCGGCTGCAGAACGATGTCACATCTTTCTCCTTTTTGAATAAATTACACGTATACCACGTGCCAAGCACTAGTAGTGGTGCAAAGCTCGCATCAAATAAACTTATTTAAATGTCATCTGGCATCTAACCAATGATTTTATTCATTAATTTTAACGCACCAGTTTGAAACCAACGGTTAGATATTTAAAACAATAATTAATAACACGCAAACTTGGCCGATATCGAGCGGCCGATATTTCAGGATCTCTATCGAACCGTATTCTTAGGCGACCGAGATCTCGATGCTTGGGCCACTCGGTATCAAACGCGTCAAAGGAGGGGTTTTAAATAATCGGCGGAGCGGAGCGCCACCCGTCCGCAGCGCGAGCTCATGCAGCGCGCCCTCACGGCCTCACCTCCCCCCCTGTCTCCACCTCGACAGGCGACCGTAAACCATAAAACCAAAAAGAGAGAAACAAACTAACAAGAGAGAGAGAGAGAGAGAGAGAGAGAAAAAAGGCACGGTGAATTCGGGAAAAGAAAACGAGGACACTCTACCCCTCTCGCCCCAAGCATCGAAGGTGTCGCCCGCCCGCCCGGATCCGTCGGAGATCGGGACCCGTTGGCCAGAAGGAGCAGGTCGAAGGCTGAAGGATGACTTGGATCGCCGGTTTTCCGCCGTAGCTCCTCGAATCTCTTCTCGCGAGATCAAGTTTCAACGCTTCTGGCTTTTTTTTTTTAATCTTTAGGTAATTTCTTTCTTTTCTTTCTTTGTTTTATGTTTTATTTTTTGGTTTTTTTTGATCTACCTCAGCTGAGTTCGAGTCTTTCTTGGAGGCTTTAGTTTGTTTTTGGTTTAGTGGGGGATTGCGTTGTTTGCTTTTTGTAAGTCGAGTAGCAACTTGAGGATGTCGGTCATGGTTGAATTCATACTGAAGTTACCAAACCTAGCAACGCCACTTGTTGTTATCTCGACTTTAGAGTTTGATTACCAACCACGCCTGGTCTTGGACCGGAGTCCAGTTGGCCGAGAACCGTTGGAAAGTTTCGGTTCTGGGCGACAAAATCTAATTTTTCCTGCAATGGATATATATTGGGCTGGTTTCGTGTTAACGAAAGTATGGACCTGGACCTTGATGCTTTTGGATTTTATTTTCACAGTGGGAGCAAAATATAATTTTTGGGGACGCTACCACCACGATAACGTCAAGTTTTCCTTTTCAATGAAGATATTTTTTGTTTAATTTAGGTGTCGGTTTGTTTCTTTTACTATCCTTTTTATTTTTCCCCCAATCGGTGGGGATTTTTTATTTGCTTCGTAAGTTCAATTTAGTGAATTTGTATTCTGGATTAGTGGGTTTGGTTACGTTTTTAAGTTTCGCTTCTTTAAATCGCGTTTTTGTCAGTTATAGTGGAGAGAAGTACAGATTTGTTAATAGATCTGTTGCTCTAAATGGATGCTGAAATTGCCAATAAAACTGGAAACGCAACAAGTGGCAACGGGCTTATAGAAAGTGGTCCTTTTGCCAGTCGAGGCCTCTGGTTCCATTCAACAGTCAGCTTTTCTTGGAAGTTCCTTATTAAATCTGAATTACTTGACTAGGTGTTTTCTTTTGTCATCTAATGTTGAGAATGACCTCTTTTGTTTCTTCTCCTTTTCTTTCTCATATGTTTTCTTGGTGGACACATTTCACAATTCCGAGCTTGAGTCATCGGATCTTTTTGTTAAACTAATTTAGTTTTCGTTCTTCATTTATGGTTATTTATTGCCGTAATAGCAATCTTTACTTTATTTTGCCTGATTGTTATTTATTTATATGGAAATTTTGGCAACCTGTATTTGCCGGTTTGATGGGATTACGTCTATTTCAACTTCCATGCAAGAATGTGTCATGTGCTCATTACATTTGGATTGCGTTTCTTGTTGATGGTTTTTCTTGTCAGGATGTCATAAACTACCCAAATAGAATTAATTATTTATTTTCACCCCATGTTCATTGGTAATTATGTTATGTTTCATCTAACCATATTTTCTCGAGAACTAATATCAACTACTGATTTTTTTTTTTTTAATCTGGCGCCCTTTTGCCTTTCGAAGCCTTGCAGTGTATGACAGATTTATATGTGAACATATGGATTCTGTGATGATCATGTAACTATGATTTCCATCAAAAGGAACCTCCTCCTCATTGGGAAAAGATTAGTTTCTAAATCATCTTAATGTGAAAGCATGACCGTCAGCCATAGTTTTAGTGTTTGGTATTGAAGACTTAATGTTACACCATGCTGAATGCAGGAAATGCCAGAGGAAGATGAAACAGAAAATATACCTGTCAGTTCTGTGTGTGTTTATGTTATGCATCTTCTATACGACAACAGACTTTCAATATCAACAGACAGAGGTACTTGTTGTGAATGTCTTTTCGAGTCTCCTTTTTATATATTTTGATTTGACTGCTGAATATATTATTGTTAAATGTGCAGTTTGAAGCAAGGTCACATCCTTTTGATTCTGATCCAGTGACGGTATCAGCAGTTCCTTATCATTTTAGATTCAATGCTATCTTTATGGGCAAGAGTGGACAATGACCCTTTGGTCATGGTCTCCGTTTACTCGTGCTTTTTCATTCTTATATATGTGAGCATGGAAATAATTGCAACTTAATGCTGACCTAAGCTATCCAAATTTACACTCACAGGCATATACAATTGTATGTTGTATAGCTGCACCCTTGTAAAAATTTAATTGTCTTGTACACTTCTTTGCTAAATATACCATATTTCTCTAATTCAGGAATCTGACGCAGCTACCTCCAGGATTGGTTACTTACCCCATGGTATAGTGCACTCAAATTCTGACATGGAATTGAAGCCCCTTTGGGACACAAAAAAATCAGGGATCAAGGTTGGAACCAGCTGCAAAGATGCATTGCTATGCAATTCTATGTCCACCTTTTTGCCAGTACTTAAATCTGTTAGTTCTGTACTTTATTTTAAGGATGATTTGGCCAATTGACTTTTTTGTACCCTCTGGTACAAGGTTGTTGATTTAAGGCAGCAAAACAATAAAGTGAATTAGTTATTCCTACCCAGCTATCTGTGGCTGTCCATAAAAAAACTACTATGATTTGCATCTATGTGAGGGCATTGTCTTCATCATACGGAGCATTCTGAGATATCTTATATCACCTTTAGACTTCCAATTTTATGTCATCCTTAAGTGATACGTATTTGTTTTCAAATGGTACAAAGTTTTTTGGTTTACGGCAGACTTGATTGCTAAATTGGTGCCATGACCTTGATAGTATTTGATTAGATTAACCTCCTGTGAGTGTGAAATGCTCCCCCTGATGCAGATTAATTAGTTACAAGATTTCTTGTATCCTCTTCAATGGTCAAATAAGAACAATTTTCTTCCATAGAACTACTAGTTTGGTGAGTTATAAATTTTAGGATCTTTAGGGTGATGCATGATTGCTATATGTTTGCAGGAGATCGATCAGAGTCATCAGAACTTACTTGCAATTTCTGTTGGTATCAAGCAGAAGAAAAGTGTGGATGCCATTGTTTCGAAGGTATTGTCATACTTCTGTTGTGTGTGTTTTTGCATGTCAAATTTATCTTCTGATTTTTGAGGATGCAGTTTATTCGAGAGAATTTTACTGTTATACTGTTCCACTATGATGCGAATGTTGATGGATGGCATGATCTCCACTGGAGTAATAGTGTGATCCATGTAGCTGCTCCTAACCAAACTAAATGGTGAGGTTTTAAAGGTGCTAAGATTTTATTCACTAGAAAAAGTAAAAGTTTTGTATACTATGACTCTGTATACATATTCTATTTTATCTTTGCCAGAATATCCTGATGACCTTAAAACCTCAATAGCAAAATATTTTGCTCAATTTCTTTTGGCATCAATGCTGCTATGATTTAACACAACTTTTCAGTGGTATTCCAGGTGGTTTGCAAAACGCTTCCTGCACCCAGATGTTGTCTCCACATATGATTACATATTTCTTTGGGATGAAGATCTGGGTGTAGTAAATTTCCACCCTGGCAGGTATGTCTTAGTTGCATGAGCATACAACTTTAGATTTTCCGATCCACTGGGAACATGAAAATTCTAAAAAGTACTTTTTCCCCCCTCTGTTCCAATTATATTTCAATCTTTGAGGAAAGTGAAAGGATTGGAGGGACAGTAGTAGTGAATCTAGGTTTTCCTGTTTGTCTGTCTTCTAATATATTTTGATTGGATGTCGGGTAGAGGAATAGGAATGAGTGTTAGGTCATGGGCACTAGCATGAGTTGTGCAACAGTTTGAGCTGATCACGATGGCAGCTATGTTGGGAGTTGGCTTACATGTGAGAGACCCATAATGGTGTTGCATTCTGGATACCCCAGACCTAATCCTTGCCAAAGGATTATATCAGTATAGGAAGCATAGAAAGCTCCATGTCTGCTTGCATATGTGTGCTTGTGCATATCAGATTTTTTGCTTTATGATATATGGCTGTTTCTTAAGATGGTTTCTCTTCTAGGTACCTAAAAATTATGAAATCAGAAGGATTGGAGATTTCACAGCCAGCATTAGACCCCAAGCTTTCTGAAATACATCACCGGATAACCATTCGTCGGAAGAAAGGGAATGTCCACAGGTAAAGGAAATCCACTTTCATAAAATTCTGTTGTCTGGATGGTTAATACAATCATTTCTAACATTGAAATTAATTGTTATATTTTGGTAGGAGAGTTTCTGATACTCGAGGTAGTGGATATTGTTCAAATGGTAGTGCGAGCCCCCCATGCACTGGGTATGTTTGTCTTGGTGGTGTACTTAAGTAATTGTTCAGTCTATTATCTTTGTTTTTGTTGAGTTGTACATTGTCCTGAAGTAGAAGCCATTTAGAAGCATCACTCATGGGCAAAGGTTGCTCTAGACCTCTAGTCGCTACTCTAGGAGGAAATTGTTAACTCTTCATGGTAGAGCCTGCTGCAAAACTTTAGAGGCCTATTGGTGGATAGAAAGATCAACCTTTTTCCTTTTTGTACATGCTTCTGCAACATGGATAAATCATCTGATCTCTGTGTATTTGGAAAGAGTTGAAATGAAATCTAATGTCTGTCATCATAAGATTGACCCCCTTCCACGACTTCTGGCTTGTTTTTCAGATGGGTAGAGGGCATGGCACCAGTATTTTCAAGAGCTGCCTGGCGTTGTGCATGGTATCTTATCCAGGTATGGTTTAACAATTTTGGTCTGTCTCTAGGCTTGCACAAAAATTACTTTGTAGCAATTACTCGTCAGTTGGTATCTCCTTTTATTTTGTATATGGTTTACATTTGAAATTGGGTTCTGGATATTTTTCTAACTATTTCTTAGATATTTGGCATTGAAATTAACAGGCACAAAATTGAGAACAGGACATTCAAATTGAAAATTCATCCTGATGACCTTAATGTACAGCCCTTAAAACCTCAATGACAAAAAAAAAAAAAAAAAGTTTTTTAAATTCCTGCTTATGCATCAGTTGATGCAAATTTGACTTTTAATGATACGCTACTATATTCTGCTAAGATATATTCAAAAGCATCCAGACCTATTAAATTTTGCTTCATGCATCTTTCAAGATAGGAAGATCATGATCAAGGTATACATTTTGAAATTATGTGCTTTATCACACATTTTGACATGGTAGCATCATCCATGCCATCTGTTTCTGTGCTCACTTGATGCATAGGTAGGGGACCTCCAAAGCATAAGATTTTGTTTTCAATGCATTTGTAATGTTGTGGATCATTGTCAGTGTTACTGTCAATTTGAGTGGCTCATCATTGACCATGCATTGCTATCTCAAATGTTGGAGGCTAGATGGAAGGCTTGTAACCCAAATGTTTGTATATACTGCCATCTAGTTGCATCTTGCTTTAGCCATGTTATATGTCCAGTTTGGTGAATATTGAGTAATAGCTTTTATATTGATACAAATTTGTCATGAATCGGGCATTATATTGAAATACTAGGAACAAATATTTGTTGGTTCTTTAGATCTGGCAAGAAATTTTCTGAAAACCTTTATGGGTGGAGTACTTTCAAATTTGGTTTGTCTGTGTTAAAGCCTGGTATATATTGTGGACTCCTTTCCTAATAGTTTAACATTTTGGGATCTGGTGGTAAGTTCCAATTTTACCTGTTTATTTTCTTGACTTTTTCCTTCTCTTGTTCCCAATCGAGTCATTCTTCGCTGATTCATGCCTTCATATGCATGGTCCTGACTATGTGCATATGGGTACTGTGTTAAGGCCTAAGGTGCATTGTTGACCCCCTTATTAATAGCTTAAGCTTTTGGTGTCTAGTGGTTATTACACTGCATGAAACGAAATTTTGGATGCCTTCAGAGAGGCATTAGATTATTGGGAAATATAAAAGAAACGATCAGTCTATTACATCACCAATTTATGTTTTATTAGGGTGGCAACTGACGTTGATACTTTTTTTTGGACAGAATGATCTGATACATGGATGGGGCATGGATATGAAACTTGGGTATTGTGCTCAGGTTAGAGTTCTTCTAAACTTTTTTGTTGAGTTAGTGATCATGCCTGCTGCTGTTTTGTGGTGAATGATGATTTCTTACTTATATGCTTAATAAAGGTATAACAGAAAGGCTGTCCTCTGCAAAGTTTCAATTTGCAGTGCCAGCTAGTTATTAAAGTTTATCATCTCATTTAACATGCTTTCGAACCTGTTTGAGAATTTTGTGTGGTTATTACTAAAAATTGTCCAGTAATATGCGATATGACTTTCTATCAAATTGTTTACGGTTTTAGAATAGCAGGTTGACCATGATACCCTTGTCTGGGATAGCCTAGCTTTTTTACGAGGTAATATGTGGTTTATCATATTCCTAGGGATCACAAGATATCCAGTCTGTCCTTAGCGTCTCTGTTTGCATTTGTTAACAACACTTTCTCCCAACTCAAGAAGGAGAAGGAGAAGGAGAAGGAAAAGATGATGATGATGAGAGAGTTATACCCGGTCATTCTATTTTATATATAGCACTCCGTGATATAAAAACATTTTTCAGAAAAAAATTGTGCAAGGTTTAAATTCGCCATGCAAATACTTTATGCACCATTTCAATAGGTCCAAATGCAAAAAGTTTAATATTTTTATATTCTTATTTTTTGATAACAGAGTTGCATTAGGTAGCTGACAGCTAGTGTAAAATTCCGTCAGATCCCCTAAAACATGAATTTACTAAATCAAACTATGCGAAGGATTAGGACGTCACCGTTAAGAGACGCATTGCACATACATTCGGGTGTTTCTAAAAATGGGCAAGGGCGCCGCACCGGTACCTGGGTGCGGGGATAAATGAGCAAGGGTTTTTGCACTATGGATGAGTGCGAGTAAAGAAGTTAGTCCATGATAGTCAGCTTAGGATAGTAACTTGGAACATAGAAATACTAATAGATAAAACAGTAGAGATAGTGGACATTATAATTAGGAGAAAAGTAAATGTAATATGCTTATAAGAGACTAAATGGGCAGATAAAAGATTTAGAGAAATGGAGAATACATGATATAAATTATATTACATTAAAAAACATAAAAATAGAAATGGAGTAGGAATAATTATAGATAAGAAATTTAAGGAATATATTGTTAAGGTGACTAGGAAAGAAGACCGGATTATATCATCAAAATTCATAATTGAGAATAATATAATTAACATAATTAGTGCATATGTACTTGTGTACAAGTAGGATTAGACCAATGAACTAAGACAACTTTAAGAAAATATAGATGAAATAATGCAAGAAATACTACAAAGAAAAAATATATATGGAAGGAGATTTTAATGGACATGTAGGTAAATAGAGGAATAATATGAAACGGTATATGAAGGGTATGGATTTAGAGATAGGAATGAAGTTGGCATGAGCATATTAGATTTTGTATTGGCGTATGATCTCACAATAGCAAATAGTTGTTTCAAAAAGAGTGATGAACATGTAATAACATTTAAAAGTGGATTTAATAAAAGTCAAATAGATTTTTTCTTAACTAGGAAGGTGGATAAACTAACATGCAAAAACTATAAAGTTATTTTAGAAGAAAGTTTAACTTCACAACATAGGATAATGGTACAATATATGGATAAAATAAAATATAGAGTAAAACATGAAATTATTAATTCAAAAATTAAATGGTGAAATTTGAAAGAAAAAAAAATAGAATTATTTAAAGAAAAATTAATAAGAGAAATGACTACGGATATAGATAGTGATCCCAACTTAATGTGAAAAAAAGCAACTAAATGCATAAAAAATGTAGCAAAAGAGGTTCTAAGAGAATCAAAAGGGGTAGGACTATTAGAAAAAGAAATTCGATGGTGGAACGAGAAGTTCAAGCTACCATGAAGCTTAAAAGGATAAACTACAAAATTTGGTAAGAGGCTAGGGATGAAGATAGAATTAAAAAGTGTAGGGATGTAAAGAAAGAAGCTAAAAAAGTGGTAACATCAAACTTAAACTTATGATGATTTATATAATAGACTAGATACCAAAGAAAATGAAAAGACTATATAAAACTAGCAAAACTAAGAGAAAAAAAAGATTTGACTATATTAAATGTGTTAAAAGATGAAGATGAAAGAGTTTTAGTAAAAGAAGAAGATAAAAGAATGATGAAAAAATTATTTTAAAAAATTATTAAATACAAATAATTTAGTAAATTTAAGAGTAGAAGGACGTAATAATTTATAAGTAACAAATAAAATAATTTTTTTTCGTATATTTAGCATGCTTGAGGTTAAAAATGCTTTTAAGTAAAATAAAAAATTTAAAGGTATTAGGGCTAGATGCGATCCTTATTGAGGTTTGAAAGGCTTAGGAGAAATTAAAGTCATGTGATTAACTAATTTATTTAAAAGGATTGTAGCAACTAAAAGAATACCGGATGATTGAAGAAAAAATATATTAATACCCATATACAAAATAAAGAAGATATTCAAAACTGTGCAAATTATAGAGGAATTAAGGTGACGAGTCATATAATGAAATTATGCGAGAGAGTAATAGAAAATCGAATAAGAGCTGAAACTTTGGTGTCAAATAATTAATTTGAATTTATACTTGGAAGATCAACCATAGAAGCTATTTATCTATTAAGGAGATTGATTGAGAGGTATAGAAAAAAAAAAAAGACCTTCATATGGTCTTTATTCATTTAGAGAAAGCATATGATAGAGTATCTAGAGAAATAATATGGAGAATTTTAGAAAAAAATAGGAGTTACCAAAAGGTATATAGAGTTGATAAAAGATATGTATGATAAAACAATAACTATTGTTAAAACAACAATAAGAGAAACTAATGAGTTTTTAATTACTGTAGGTTTACATCAAGGATCTGCTTTAAGTCCGTATTTTTTTGCACTAGTTATGGATGAATTAATCAAACATATTCAAGATGATATCCCATGGTGTATATTATTTGCAGACGATATAGTGTTGATTGATGAAATTAAATCTGGAGTAAATGCTAAGCTAGAGATTTGAAGAGAGGCTTTAGAATTTAAAGGTTTCAAGATTGTAGAACTAAAACTGAATATATAAAATATAATTTAGTAGAAGTGGAAATACAAACGAAAAGACAGTGAAGATTGTAAGCCAAGAAATACTAATGAGTGAAAAATTTAGGTATTTGGGATCAATTATCGATGAAATAGGTGAAGGTATGAATCATAGAGCTAAAGCAGGATGGATTAAGTGGAGTGCTTCGAGAATATGTATGATTGACGCATCACATTAAAATTGAAAGAAAAAAATTATAAAATCGCTATTAGGCTAGCTATGCTATATGAAACAGAGTGTTGGACAACATTGAAACAACATGTGAATAAATTAAGTGAAATAGAAATGCACATGTCAAGAGGGATACGTGGTAAACTTAAAAAGATAGAATTAGAAATAAGCATATACGAGAAATGATAGAAGTAGCCCAAATTGAAGATAAAATAGAAAAATCGATTATGGTGGTTTGGACATATACAACAAAGACCTTTAGATGCTTCATTTAGAAAGAATGATCTTTTAACAGTTTATGGTAATGATAGAGGTTGAGGTAGACCTAAACTAATATTGACAGAAATAATTAAAAAAGATATAACTATTTGTAATTTGAGTATCGATTTAGTCCTGAACAGAGCAAAGTGGAGGAAGCATATTCATGTAGCCAACCCCATGTAATTGGGAAAAGGCTTAGATGAGTTGAGTTGAGTTGAGTTGGCAATTCTTTGTGTTTGGAAAAACTCTTCTGGAATTGCTACAATTTATGGTGCAATACTTGTTGAAATACATCATCATCTTGCCTATATTCAAATTTAAAATTCTGCCATGTTTTTGTAGGGTGACCGGACTAAGAAGGTGGGAGTAATAGATGGTGAATTTATTGTTCATCAAGGTGTGCAGACATTGGGAGGGTCCTCGAATGAAAAGGTTAGCTGATATCTCCTGCATTTTTTTCATTGAAATCAATGTTTGATACTATATTTCATTCAAATGGGTATATTTGATTCAATCAAATCATGTCCTGATTAGAATATAGCTTAATACTCGAGCTTTGTATTGTATGACTTTTACAATGTAAAATTATTAAGTTCATATTTGGCTCAACAACTTGAGTACTCAAGGGGGACATGGCTATATTTCATTCAACAAATCATATTCTGATTAGAGTATAGCTATAACACCTAAAGCTCTTTGAGACTTTATAGCGTAAAATTATAAAGTTCACATCCAGTGCATGGGCATAAGCATGAAATTCTGGATTTGTATTACTCAAGTATGAATATGACACAACTACAAATGTTTTGACCTTCAAGAGCTTTTTGAACCATAAGTGTGAATATCCTTAGGTGCTGCTATATGATAAAAAATGGCGTGATTCCATTTCCGAGGCTGTGGGAGAAAGCGGAATCCAGCTACTATGGTGAGGCGTGAACTTAGATTTTGGATTATATTGACATTTTCAGTGATCCATGGTAAGGAATGAGGATATAAGTCTCAGATTTGACTGATTGATGGAGGTTTTCAAGTGAAAAGATCGTTATTTTGCCAACATGCCATATTGGATGCATGTTCATTCTGAGAATCAAATGCTGAGTGAAAACCAATGATATATTTACTGGAAGCGTATGAGCTTTTCTGATGCAACAATTGATCTCCCAATTGGCTAAGGGGTATGGTCATGATCTACATATATCTGGAGAAGATCCTTCGACAGGGGCTTCGTGTCATCCTGGTTCAGATTCCTGTAACATGTACATAACCTACGTCTGGATGTGTAAAAAGGAATTTTGTCCTCTTCTTGAATGGTAGTTGAGCTGCTCAGATCACTGGAATATGTATTCCAATCTAACAGCACTACTTTGTTTACCGACTGAACTTCTCTTATATTAATTTTGTCTATATGTTCATTTTCTTCGAGTAAATCTTTATTAACTGACTGATAAATTTATCGATGTTTGTGCCTTGATTTCACACCCCCCCCCCCCCCCTTCTTTTTTGTGCTCTTGTTTTTTCTCATCCTTTATGTCCATATTTCATCATCCTTTCTTAATGTCAGCAAGCTGTTCATCAAACTTCTCGAAGATCTAAACGGATGCTTCCTAAGGCTACTTTGCAGGTATAGCTTTGGCAGTAGTTGGAAATCTCTTCTATAATTTGTTCCTCCTGATTTGTATATGATGGGCAGATTTCTTTTTATTCTACAGAATCGGAGAACTTCATTTGATGCTCGGATTGAGGTGAGTGTGGTTAGCTCTCCGTTTAATTTTATTACCATTTAGTCCTCTTTGGTTAAACTATATATCAAAAAATATGACTCAAAATTGAATGAAATAAAAAAAAAATTTCGCAGGCATCAAAACTGGCCAGCTTTTTCCTTATATTATTTTTGCCTATGGTGCAACCTCCTAGGTTGCCCAAACGGTTCAGACAACAAATTACCTTGAAAAAAAAGAACATTATAAGCGGAAATTATTCATTCTTTGAGACATATTTATCACCACCTATCAATCACCTGTGTCGTTTTCTACTGGCTCTTTTTGTTTTTCAGATTAGGAGAAAGGCAAAATCCGAGCTTCAAAATTTTCAGGAAAGATGGGATCAGGCTACAAAAGAAGACAAGGAGTGGGTGGATCCCTTTCAAAAACTCGTTAAAGGATCCCAGAACCACGGTCTTTAGGATACACATCATTTCAGCGCATACCATCATCTTCTCTTTCCATTTTAATTGGATTATATATTCTAAAGTTTTTTTTAGATGTATAAAATATTTGTTCATTTTTTAGTGAATTTATTTATTTCAATCCTTTCAGATCAATGCAAAGAAGAATTTCTGGATAGAATTCAAGAAAATTGAATACGAATCCATTGTCCCAGAATCAATATCAAAAAGAGAATGTGAAATTGTACCTTATTCTGCTATCATCGAAAATGAAGAATACTGAAATCGAATTGATGAAGTAGTATTGTCAGTTAGTTGATTTTAGTTGGAAATGACACTTTCGGTTTGTTGACACAATTGCAAAGGATTTTATCTGACAATGATGGAAGTTATCAAAAATGCTTAAATTGAAGAACTTATTCTTTCGTAGAGACTTTAAAAGATAAGACCTTTTCAAATAAGCATTTCTTTACTGAAAATATACCCATAATCTTTCTGAAAAGACTTTTCCTATAAATGGTGTTCAAACTGGGGACTATAATCATTTGATTTTATGTAATCATGTCTTTATTCAACCCATCATAAAATTAGTCATGTTACGGGTATTTTCACATTGTGTTTCATATTAAAAATTAATCTTTAATGTTCAATTAACTTTATTAGATAATTTATTATTGAACTAATATTATGATAATCAAATATGCACATTTACATATGTTGGTCCACATGATTATTTTTCAACAATCTTTCACTTAAACCTCATGTAACAAGATAAATGTGTATACCTTATGAGTACTCAAAATCTTTGTTATCATAACTTAAGGATTTCGAATAATCTGGTCCATTGACTGTACTAGGATCAAAGCAGCTTTCACTCACATTGGTAGGCGTTGGACCATCAATGGTCACATACACTAATACAACCAAACGACATAGATCAATATGGTTGTGTAGTATGAAAATTATATGTAATGTGATATGAACATACCTATTTTTAACTGATCCTTTTCTTTAGCGAGATCAAACTTTATTCCATATGAATCGGAGTAAATAAAACACTGAAATCTTTATTTCTGCAGAAACTGTCAAACAAAATACAAACTCCCACTAAAGCAAAACATCATCAAATAATACAACACCCATTTGATTAATATGCTTATGAAAGACCTTAGGTGTAAGTCCTTTAGTTAGTTGGTTAGCCAACATAAAATTTGTACCTATATGTTCTATACATATCTGTTTACTCTGAACTCTTTCTTTTACAATAAGAAATTTAATGTCTATATGCTTTGACTTAGATGAACTTCTATTGTTGTTGGAATACATTACTGCTGAGTTATTGTCACAATATATTCTGAGTGGTCTTTCACTACTTTCAACTATACGTAGCCCTGTGACAAAGTTTTGTAGCCATATCCCATGGTTGGATGTCTCATAACAAGCTATAAACTTTGCTACCATGGTTGAAGAGGCTATGAGTGTCTGCTTAGCACTTCTTCAGGAAATAGCCCCTTCAACCAACATATATATATATATATATATATATATATATATATATATATATAGCGGATCATTTGCTGTCTTGGCATCCAGCAAAATCTGAGTTAAAGTACTCGATGATCTCTATACTATCTGACTCCTTTATGTAAGCATGTAGTCCTTTGTTTTTTTGTAAGTAGCGCATAACCTTCTTGCTGCTTTCCAGTGATCCATTCCAGGGTTACTCATATATCTACCTAACATCCCAACAATAAAAGCCAAATCGGGATGAGTGCAAACTTGAGCTTACATCAAACTTCCTATTGCTGATGCATAGGGATATTTCTCATTTCCTGAACTTCAAGGTCATTCTTAGGACACTGATAAGACTAAACTTTTCTCCTTTAGCTACCGAGGTTTCCAAAGGTTTACTATTTTGCATGCCAAAATTTTTAAGAATTTTATTAATATAGTTCTTTTGTGATAACCCAAGGACACTTCGAGAATGATCTCAATGTATCTGTATACCTAACACAAAAGATACTTCATCAAGATCTTTCATCTCAAACTTGTTTGAGAAATTTTTTAGTTTCATGTAATAAACCTATATCGTTACTGGCAAGTAAAATGTTATCGACATACAGTACTAAGAAAATAAATTTACTCTTACTGAACTTATGGTATATACAATCATCAACCAGATTCATCTCAAAACCGAATGAGAGTACTACTTGGTGAAATTTGTAATACCATTATCGGGATGCTTGCTTGAGCCCGAACATGGATTTCTTAAGTTTGCAAATCATTTTCTTTGGATCACCAGACACAAAGTTCTTTGGTTGCTTCATATAAATTGTTTCAATAATGTCACCATTGAGAAACGCTGTCTTTACATCTATCTGATACACTCAAGGTCAAAATATACAACTAATGCCATGATGACCCTAAAAGAATCTTTCGTTGAAACTGGAGAGAAAGTCTCTTTGAAGTCAATACATTCCCTTTAAGTAAAGCCTTTGCAACAAGATGAGTTTTATATCTCTCTATATTGTCATTCGAATCTTTCTTCGTTTTAAATATTCATTTGCAACCAATGGATTTCTTTCCTTCAGTAATGGAATGAGATCCCAAACGTCATTGTCTTTCATAGACTTCATCTCATCTTTCATGGCATTGATCCATTCTTGAGAGTTAAAACTTTCCATAGCTTATCGAAAGTTGATAGGAACATCTTCTATCAAGTCAAAAATATCCTCATGTTCTTGAAGAAAGACTATAAAATCATTTAAAATTACCTTTCTCTTTTCTCTCGTGGATCTCCTTAATGGCACTTATTCTTGAGGCTGTTGAATTTGTTCTTGAGATTGTTCACTAGGAACAATTTCTTCAATCTGATCGGAAAGAGTTTATGTCTTGAAGTTTCGAATTACTTCTTGATCAATGATAGGAATTATAACTTGATCCTGATCATTATTATAAGTAATGTTAGGAATTAAGGGTACCGAAATCGATTTCTCTTCAAAGACAATGTCTCTAACCTGATTTCTTTCCTCAAACTCTACATCCTCAAAGAATGTTGCTATTCCCGATTCAAAATTTGCTTTGGTAGTGGGATCATAAAACTTAAAACCCTTGGATCATTCAGAGTAACCTATAATTAAGTAGAAGCTTACAGTTCCAGAATCAATTTTCTTTTCACTTGGCCTTTAAGGCCTTGCTTCAGCTGGACATCCCCAAATATGCAAATACTTTAAACTTGATTTCTTACTAGTCCAAAGCTCATAAGAGGTCTAGTGGCTGCCTTAGTTGTACTCTATTGAGAATATAGGCTGCAGTCTTAAGTGCCTCTCCCCAAAGTAACTTTGGTAAGGTTGAATGACTTATCATACTCCTTACCATATCTTTAAGAGTCCAGTTTTGTTTCTCAACAACACCATTCATGTTTGGAGAGCCTAGCATAGTGTATTGAGAGACTCTACCGCATTCCTTTAGGTATTTGGCAAATGGTCCTGAACATTGTTCACCGATCCATCATATCTACCATAGAATTCTTCACCATGGTCAGATCTAACGGCCTTAATTTTCTTATTAAGTTGATTTTCAACTTCAGCTTTAAATGTTTTGAACACATCCAATGCACTGGACTTATCTTTAATAAGATACAAACAGCCAAATCTTGAGTAATCATCTATAAACAATATGAAATATGTTTGACCATTCCAAGCAGCTGTAGGGAATGGTCCGCATATATCTGTTGGTTGAGTTCTAAGACATTCGAAGTTCTATTGGCTAGTAATCTCCTTTTGTTGGTTTGTTTCCCTTTAATGCAATTTACACAAACATTAAAGTCTGTGAAATTAAAAGAATCCAAAATTTCTTCTAACACAAGCCTTTCTATTCTCGTTTCAGAGATGGACCTAATCGCTTGTGCTATAAGGAAGAGAAATTTTCATTAGCTAATTTATGTTTTGTACCTCTAAAAGAACATGCAAAGTTTCATTAAATGAAGTAATAGTGTCAAGTATATAAAGGTTATCGTAGTAAGACAAGGAATCGGTATCAATAACAATAGAATTTAAAGAAACACTAACTTTATTATTTCTAAAAGAACAAAAGTATCCATATTTATCCAATGTAGAAATAGAAATTAAATTTCATCTAAATGATGGTACAATAAATGTGTTCCTCAATTCTAAATAATGTTCTATCTTAAGTAATAACCTAAAGGACCCTATAGCCTTCACTTCTACCAATTCTTCGTTGCCCACATAGATGAATCTTTCAGCATCAATTAGCTTTCGATAGTTCAGGCAACCCTGCATGGAAACACTTATGTGAATAGTAGCACCAAAATCTAACCACCAAGCATTTCTAGGTATAGAAGTTAAATTAATTTTAGAATAAACCATAGTAAGAAAAGTACCTTTCTTTATACGCCATACGTTATATTTGGTATAATCCTTCTTTATATGTCTAGATTTCTTATAGAAGAAACAACCATCCTCAGATTTCTTCTGTTTCTTTTGTGAAGGACCTTCAGTGGCCTTTTTATCCTTCTTTCTTTTCTTGCTCTTAGAGAAAGTAGCCAAATGAGCACTCTCAATTTTCTCTTGCTTCAATCTCTCCTCCTCTTGCACACAAAATAAAATGAGCTCATTGAAAGACCATTTCTCCTTTTGGCAGTCGTAACTAACCTTGAATTGACTGAATTGTACTGGAAGAGAAATTAGCACCAAATGAACGAACAAGTCCTCTAAAAGCTCTAAATTTAGTGCTTTAAGCTTAGAAGCAATGTGAGACAATTCCATAATGTACTCCCAAATATTTTCTTTGCCTTTATACATCATGAAACTAAGCTTGCCAAAAGTGTGCTCGTTTTTGCCTTATCATTTTTAGCAAAACGTTTCTCAATCTCATCAAGGAAACCTTTAGCTGTATCAATATCGGCCATAGTGCCTCGAAAAGCTTTTGGAATGCCTCTTTTGATAATCATTAGACTCATGCAATTTAAAGGCTCCCATTTCTCATATTCCCGCTTGGCTTTAGCCATACTAGTTTTCATTAGAGAAGCGGGGCGTTCAGTCCTTAATGCAAGGTTTAAGTCTATACATCCCAGAACAATCATGATGTTTTCTTTCCAATCCTTGAAGTTGGTCCCATTAAGCATAGGAATCGATTAGCATTATATTAGAAGCAGATAATGTAGCTGAACAAAGAACAAAACACAAAAATTATACTCACATCATACTAAAATAAAACATTGAATTTAATTTAAATCCCATCACAAGAAATCTATACAACATTAATATCTAGTCTTTGGACACCAATATTAACTTGTAAGCGATAACTTGGTGTAGTAATCAAATACTAATAGTAAGTCCCATCAAGCAATAGTCTTCTTTTGGGATCGACCTATTGCCCACATGAATAATCCTTATAACTATCACATATTCATTATCACAGGTATACATGCAATTTGGCTAAATTTTACCTTCCTTTGGGACCGGTTAAAAAATGCATAAATTACATACATACTACTTACTAATTTTTTTAAATAAATTAATCTATACATGAAGCTCACTTTGACGAGATATGTTTCAATCAATCTATTTTAATATTAATATATTATTATTATTATTATTATTATTATTATTATTATTATTAACTTCGTAAATTTGTGGCTTGCATGGACTCTCCATTATGGCACTTCTTCCAGCCACAAAAGCCCTTCCGGCTTGCAGAGATGTGTTATATTAATATATTTTACTTATCCCTAGCCTGAATTTCTGCACTAGGATCTCTTTATTATGTGTTTGGGGATTTGGTCAAAGATTTTGCCAGAAAAGAGTCCAGCGCCACTAATTCAATGATGGTCAATTCAGTATACCAGTGATTCATAAACAATTCATTGCAGGATATGGCCAGCATGAATTCTGGTCCATAGCAGGCCTTAATTTACCTGCTTTCTTAAGTCTGTAATAAGTATTTTTATTCACTTTAAAAATAATTATTTTCATGCATGAAAACCAAAGTTTTACGGCAAAACCAAGACTACTCTATCTCATGATATCTTACAATGCAAGTACCATAAAGTTTTGATATCTAAAAACTTGATACCTACGTACTGAAACCTCTCTGAAACTTATCCTTGGATTGAACCAGAGTTAATTTCTGATATGGCTAGTAGCGCCATGTAGGCATTAACGACGGAGTTAACTGACGATGGAAGGCCAAACAAAGCAGCCCCGCTCTTCCAAAGCGGTCCCGCTCCTCAGCGGCCCCTCTGACTCTCCAAGGCGGCATCGACAGCTCTCGCTTCTCCAAGGCGGCCCTCTATGGCCCCGCAACTCTCCAAAGCGGCCCTTGGCGGCCTCGCGACTCTCAGGAGGCCCTTGGTGGCCCCCGACTCTCCAAGGCGGCTCTCAAGGGCCCCCGCAACTCTCCAAGGCAGCCCTTGGTGGCCCCACGACTCTCCAAAGCGGCCTTCGGCAGCCATCGCTTCTCCAGGCGGCTCCCGTTCTTCAACGGTCCATGCTTCTCCAAGATGGCCCTCAGCGGCCTGTCGTCTCCGAAGTGCCCACGTGGCTCCCACGTGAGTCGAGTATACCAACCATCTGACCCATGCGCTCGATGGGACCAGGCCTACCAACCACCTTGCTCATACGCCCGATGGGACCAGGCCCACCAACCACCTGACCCACACGCCCGATGGGACCAGCCCACCAACCGTCTTCAAACTTACGTAATTACCATGAGTTTAGCAGATATTCTTCTTTACGGAATCCCACGTGGCTGATCTTCAGACGGAAACCAAGGGTCCTTAAAAGGGTAAGAGGGATCCTGAGCAAGGTAAGACACTTAACACACCAGAAAACGCTCAGAGAACATCTCAATCTCTGAGCCCTTTCCTTACAGCTTTCTCAAGTTTACAGCTGTGATCCTGGTCACTAACTTGCCCGTTGAAGGGTCCCTATGGGAGCAATCCTCCAGCCCTGGGGACTTCTTGTAGGTCTCTCGTCGAGGAGAGGCTTCATCAGTGACTTTACGGAGTCCTTTGACATCAGCTACCGGTGCTCGGGCGTCATCAGATTGGCATGCCAGTTAGGGGGAGAAGAGTAGAACTCTGTAACACTGAGCTACAAGCTTTCTTTTCCTCTACATCGACAATGATGGTGACAGATGCTCGAGAGGCCTCCATCAGCCATACTGGGGGGCACTTCAACCGACGGAGCGGCAGGAGGTTAACCCTCCCGCTGCTAATCCTCTGGCCACTTCCGCACCACAGCTATGGCCACTCAAGATGAATAACTGGCCGCACTCATTCAACAAGTCCAGACTCTGACTGCGATGGTCCATAGACTGCAGGAGCAGCAGTCTGTAGCCACCCAACACCAGCCCAGGCCTCCTACACCACTGCGGTAAACACACCAACTAGCCAGCAGTCCTCTTAGGGGAGGCCTCCTCAGCGAGAAGCTCACCATCGTCGTGCTTCGCCCAAAGAGCACCATCGGTGGACCCTCAATAGGTCGCGCTCCCCCATCCGTAGCTCGGGCTATTCCTCCCCCGAGCGGCAACGTCGGGAAGAGCCCAAGCGAAGGAATCATCGCCCATGCTCTTCCCTTTATTCTTCCTCATCTTCCGAATCATCAAGGAAGATTTCAACTATCAACCACAAAGCGGAGAAGCGCTTGGATGAGTACCGGTTGGAGGAGCTCAGCAAAAAAATCAACAATCAGATAACACCCGTCCTTCCTACACACGACGTATTCTGAGGGAGCCCATCCCCTCCAGATTTTATCTTTCTCAGCTGGATCCGTACGATGGTACAATGGATCCGCTCGATCACCTCGAGAGTTATAAGGCTCTCATGTAAGTCCAAGGGGCTACTGACGCCATCTTCTGCAAGGCCTTTTCTGCCACCCTACGGAAGGCCGCCCGCGCATGGTACTTCCGCCTGACCCCCTATAGTATCGACTCTTTTCGGCAGTTGGAGAGGGCCTTCCTGGCCGACTTCGATGCCTGCCAAAGGATCCCCCGGATGGCGGATAGCCTTTTTTCCATCCGATAGAAGGAGAGAGAGTCTCTCCATGACTTCATGGCCATTTCAAAATAGCAGCCCTCGAAGTTTACCATCTAGACGATGCAGTGGCGACCCTGGCATTGAAACGGAGACTCCATCCTTCTCGTTTCACCTTCTCCCTTGATAAAAGCCACCCAGCTCCTACTCCGACCTTTTATTTCGTGTGCAAAAATACATCCGTGCTGACAAAGCTGACTCCACCCACCAGGAGTTTGATGGAGGCTTCAGCAGGAGGTCTGCCCGCCCAGAGTCAAGCAGACCCTTCTGCTCTAAGAAGTCCGAGCCACTGCATTGACCGAACGACCGACATTGGAGTCTCGCCCGAGGGAAAGTGAACTCACCCATCTCCTTGCCCCTCGCTCTCACATTCTTATAGAGATCAAGGGCGAGCCGTACTTCAAGCACCCTCCCCCAATAAAGAAAGGAGCTCCATGAGACAAGAGCCGTTACTGTTGTTTCCATCGAAACTATGGCCACGACACCGAGAACTGCTATAGCTTGAAGCGCGCCATAGAGGAACTTATCCAGCGGGGTTACTCAAAAAATATGTTCAGAGAGGACCCCCAGCTATTCCAGCTCTCATGGGGCCTCTGCTTGCTCAGGCTAATGTCGACAACGCTTCGACGGAGAAGACAGTGGGAATGATGTCTTGGGGGGCAGCCTCTTCATCCAAACGACCAAGGGGAGATGGAGGGATAGATGTTGTAATTTCTTTTCCTAAAAGGGAGTCAGCTGGGATTGTGTAAACAATGATGACATCGTTATCTCAATGACAATTGCCAAGCACCCTATAAAATGAATCTTAGTTGACAGTGAAGCTCGGCTGACATCATTACCTACGATGCATTTGTTCGGATGAACTTGTCTCCCAACTCCCTCCGACCAGTGGCAACGCCTTTGGTCAGTTTCACAGGCGATTCAGTGAGGGTGGAAGGTGAAATCACCTTCCTATGATGGCTGGAACACCATCGTGTTAGAGCATTGTCACCGGCTAGGTATAGCCTTTTTTTTTCTAAGTACGTAAGCGTCCTAGCAGGGGACCGGCCTTAGCATGCCTCGTGCTAAGTCAGCCTCTCTCTCTCAGAGTTGTGGTGCACCACAGGCTAGGTTGAGGTTGATCGAGACCTCCCCCTATAGGAACCCAAGAACCCCAACAAGAAATCACAGATCAATGCCCAACCCAAACACAAGATGTACAGGGTAAACTCTACCCCAACCTCTTTGATTAATACAATCCCAAGAGGAAAATAAGATAATCTGTGCCGTAGCACTACAAGAAATCTCTCACCGATCTCTCTCTCACCTTGACTTTAGGCTACAAGATCACTCACCCGTAACTGTAGATGATCGCCCGTAGGAAGCTCCTCAACGATCGTCTCTTCTCTCTCCTCCTTCTCGCCCAAGGTGGAGACTAGAAGATGTCGCCCACTTCTTGATGGCCGGTTGGATAGAATCTCCTTTGATTCCTCTCCGTTGTGTTATGTTCTATTCTCCCGAAGACCTCAACCCCTTTATTTATAGGTTGAGCCATGCCTTATCCAAAGCTTTCCCAAGTCTTATCCATATCTCCATGCACGCCCAAATAATGCACGCCTCTTTGAAGCACCGCCCAATCTTTGCAAACCTTATCCCTTGTTGGCTGTTAGGTAAGCTGATGAAGAGATCACGTTTCAGCTGGTTAGACGCCTCAATCTTATCCAAAAGATCTCCAACGATGGCTTTGGATAAGGATCAAAATATCTCTAACTAACCCTCCCAAAATCTTATCCAAATCTTGAGTTAGTTACATGTGGATAATGGCTGATTTTTCCTATCCAAAATCTACTGGTTGGATTCCCAAATCTTACCCATAAGATAATGTTTGGATTTTATCTGATAAGGATGGATTTGCCCCTCAAAATTTGCTGCTGGACGATCTGGGCCATTGCTGGGCAAATCTGGCAGTTGTGGGCGCGCCTGGGCGCTGGCCAGGAAGGCCATCATGCGCCTGGGCACACGGCAGGGCAGGCCTGCGCGCGCCTGCACGCGTGGCCAGGCTGGCCTGCGTGCGCGGGTGCGTTTGGCCTTGCCGCGCTCCGCACCGCTAAGGGATGGCTCCGGGTCTTCTTCGGCCGTGCATGCCTTGCTGAAATTGGGCTTGCTGATGCTGACTCCGCATGCCGTCGCATCTGGGAGATGAGTCCGCATCCGGCCTTGGCGCTTGGATCACCAACCTCATGCCAATGTGTCTGACTAAGTGTGGGGCTTGCCGATCCCACGGACGGACGTGCACATCCTGTGGCACGGTCAAACTCCGTCCTAGCAGGTCCTCAGCCACCTGCCTTGCCCGCGCTGCGTGCCGTGGGCTGCGCTGCCGCCCTCCTGGCCGTGCGCATCACTGGGGCGGTGACAATCCTCCCCCACCTGAAGACGCCGACGTCCCCGTCGTGCTCACCCTCACGTAGGCCTAAATGTCCTCCTCGAACTGTCAAAGTTCTTCTGCTCGCCTTCAGGTGGCATCGGAAATATCCTCTCCGTGCCACTGTACCAGATACTCCGTGTACTGGGGTCCTTGACTCGTACCCACCTTTTGGTCCACCAAAATTCTTGCAATCTTCCTTACGAACTTGGGTCGGATGGCAGGGCACATCCTGCCTGGGTTCTCTATCTTGTCTGCAACCAGGTCTCTGTGGTATGGTTTGAGGAAGCTAACATGAAAGACTGGATGAATCTTCAGTTTGGCTGGCAAGGCCAGTTTGTAAGCTACTTCTCCCACCCGTCTGAGTACTTTGAAGGGTCCGTCATACCTTGGCAAAAGACCTTTGTGGAACTTTCGCTTGGTTGCTTTTCTCCAAAGATAGGGCGTGATCTTCAACATCACAAGATCGCCCACCTGGTACTCCACTGGTCGTCGATGCTCGTCTGCGCGCAGCTTCATCTGCATAGCCGCCCACACAAGGCTGTCACGCGCCTTAGCGATATTTTTGGTCCTGTCCCTTGCAAATAGATACGCTGCTGGACATGGGCCGTCATACTGTCGTGCAACCTCCAAGGGCATCCTAGGCTGGTAGCCTAGGCATAACTCCGCTGGACTTTGATCTGTTGCTGAAGACCGGTTTATATTGTAGGAAAATTGTGCCGCGTCCAGCAACTCAAGCCAATTTTGTTGTCTTGCGGTGACGAAGTGCCGCAATACTCCTTGAGCAATGCATTCACCCGCTCGGTTTGGCCATCCGTCTGAGGGTGATATGTTGTAGAGAATTTAAGCTCTGTGCCCACGATTTGGAAAAGCGTGGTCCAGAACTTACCCGTGAATCGGACGTCGCGGTCGCTGATGATATCTCCGGGAAACCAAAGATCTTGACCACATTGGTGAAGAAGAGCGCCGCGCACGTCTCGGCTGTGCATGGGTCCGGTACCGCCATGAAGATAGCATACTTGGAAAACCTATCTACCACCACAAATATGGTCCACTTGCCGTCCACCTCCGGAAATCCCACTATGAAGTCCATGGAAACATATGCCCATGGTCGGCTTGGGACGGACAACGGTTGTAGTAGTCCCGCTGGCTTCCTGCGTTCCACCTTGTCCATCTGATAGATCAGACAACTCCGCACATAGGCCTCCACGTCTCTCCACATATTCGGCCAGTAGAAGTCACGAGATAGCAGGGCATACATCCGCTCCATGCCCGAATGTCCTGCCCATCTTGAGTCATGGGACTCTTTTAAAAAGTCGCACCGTAAAGCTTCATTCTTTGGTATGACTAGCCTGCCTCCATGTGCGCGAAGCAAGCCATCCTGGATCCAGAAGCGCCGCACCAATCCACTTGTCACATCACGCATTAGCTTGGCGTATGCCGCGTCTGCCTGCGCTGCCTCACGGATACGCTCTATAACGCTTGACTGTATGGTCGCCACCGCGGCCATGTACTCCTGTATAATTTGGCGGCTGAGGGCGTCGGCCACTTGATTCTGACGTCCTGGCCGATGCTCCCAATCAAAGTCAAACTCTGCCAAGTATTCTTGTCAATGAGCTTGCTTGGGCGTCAACTTGCGCTAGGTCTTGAAATAGGGGTTGGCGACGTTGTCGGTAACAATTTTGAATTTAGTTCCGAGCAAGTAATGGCGCCATACCTCCAAGCAGTGTATCACATCAGTCATCTCCTTCTCGTACGCCGAATACCGTGTCTCGGCATCCTTGAACTTTCTGCTCTCGTATGCTACTGGATGTCCCGCCTGGACCAAGACTCCACCAAGCGCACGGTCGGACAAGGTTATCAATTTCGTTTCGGATTATGTTTCGGTTTAGCTTATGAAACGAAATATTTTGATATCAGACCGTTTCGGTGCTTCGTTTGGAATATATATATATAATAAAATTTATTCATAATTCATATTCTTTATAAATAATAATAACAACATAAAAATAAAGAGTTTAAGTTTTTAAGAGTTGAAAATATATATATATATATATAATAAAAATTTATTCATAATTCATATTCTTCATAAATAATAATAACAATATAAAAATAAAGAGTTTGAGTTTTTAAGAGATGCAACCGTGGAGATAGGATAACTAAAATTTTTTTTGTTATTATATATATATTTTAAAATGTGGATAGGGTAACTAGGATTTTTTTTTATATATATATATATATATTTAAAATGGTTCTCAAAGGTTTAATAATTTATAAATTGGTCTCCAAAATATATTTTACCGAAACGGCGAAATACCAAAACGGTCAAAAATGGCTGAAATACGTCGAAACGCACCGAAACGACTAAAAATCTTTCGAAATGAAACGTAGTACTTATCTTTTCAGATAAGCTACCGAAAAAAACATCTCAGCCGAAACGGAACGACATTGATAACTTTGTGGTCGGATGCGTCCGTGTGCACATCAAAAGGATCCTCAAATCTGGGTAACTGCAAGACCGGCTCCGTAGCTAGCACCGTCTTCAGCTTACCGAAGGCCTCCTCACAGTTGGAGGACCAACTCCACCTTCGCTCCTTCTTGAGCAGATCGGTCAAAGGGCTTGCGATGGCCGAGTATCCTTTGATAAACCTCCGGTAATAGTTCGCGAGTCCTAGGAACGATCGGAGCTAACTCACTGTGGCAGTGTCGACCAGTCCAGGATGGCCTAGACCTTGGCACTGTCCATCCGTATCGCGCCATGGCCAACGATGTATCCAAGAAAATGGACCTCGGTGCATGCAAACTCGCACTTCTCCCTTTTGACGTAGAGGCGATGCTTCCGAAGTCGCTGCATAACTTGCCTTAAGTGCTCCACATGCTGTTGCAGGCTACCGTTGTAAATGACTATATCGTCCAGATAGACTACGATAAAGTCATCCAGGAAGTCATATAGGACGTCTGTCATGAGATTGCAGAAGGTAACTGGTGTGTTCGTCAGGCCAAAGGGCATGACCAGGAACTCGAATGAGCCGTACCGGGTCACACATGTTGTCTTTGATTCATCACCTGGCGCAATATGTACCTGCCAATATCCAGAGCACAGATTCAATTTGCTGAAGTATTCCGCCTTCGAAAGACGGTCGAATAGATCTGCTGCGTTGGGCATCGGGTAGCGATTCTTCATGGTGACCTTGTTGAGGGCTCGATAGTCCATACACATGCGCAGATCCATCCTTTTTGCGCTGAAAAAGGACCGGTGCTCCAAAAGGGGCGCGGATGGCTGAATCAGTCCTGCGGCCAGTAACTCATCTAGTTGAGTGCGCAGTTCCTTCAGTTCTACAGGGCCCATGCGGTAGGGGGCCTTTGTCGGGGCACGCACTCCAGGCTCCAGCTCGATTTGATGATCGTGCATGTGTCATGGCGGTAATTCCTTCGGTAGCTCGTCGGGTATAAGATCGGTGAACTCCTGTAGTATCTCCCCCACCTGCGCGGGCACCTCCTCTGTATCCTTCGATTCGGGCTAAACCTGGACTAGTGCCGCGACATATGTATGGTCTCCTTTCCTTAGGCCTTTGCTGAGTTGCTTAACGGATATCAGCCCGCTATCTGGAACTGTGCATGAATTAGTGCTGGCCATCTTCTGCTTTGCAACGGTTAACTGACCGCTGCTCTCTTCCTTAGCGGCTGGTGGCAATGCTGAAACGAACCCGGTGCCATCCTCGATCCTATCAGCATGCCGTTGAGATGTGGCATGATCATTACCTTGGCTGCCTTGAAGAACTCCAGGCCAAGTATGATCTGAAAATCGTTAAGTGGGATCACCAAAAAGCTGCACGGCCTCTCCAGGGGCCGATTTCTAGATCAGCCTTTGCAAGGCCATTCACCCTCGCTGCCTTTGAGTTGATGGCCTTTATCATGGTTGTAGCGGTGGAAGTCTGCAAACCTAAGTCCTTCGCTATGTCTTCCGCGATGAAGTTGTCGGTGGCACCCGTATCAATCATGGCCCTCAGTTGATGGCCATTGACCTTCACCGAAACATAAAGAAGCCCTTTGCAGGATGGCGGCTTCCTGGTGACAAGCACATTAATCGCTAGCAACAGGTTCACCCGGGAGGGTCCCTCTGAGTCACTGGATTCCTCGACCAATTGGAGATCAAGGCCGTGAGCTTCCCCTTCTTTGACAGTCGCGCATCCGATGTGCACCTCCACAGATAAAACAGCCTTGGGGCTGCTCAGATCTGGTCATTGTATCCTTAGACTGCTGAGTAGTTCCCTTCTCTTTTCGGGCTATCATCTTCTTCTTCTTTCCTTATTTCTTGGGATGAGACGTCTTGCCCTCCTTGGCTTTAGCCTTCTGCTTGCCAGGGGCGGGGGTAGGTGTAGTGGTACGAAAGTCGACGAAGCTCTCGGCAATAGCCATCGCCAAATTGAGATCTTTCACTCCTTGCCTTCGCAGCTCCACTTGCGCCGAATTCTGCAACCCCAACTGAAAGTTGAACAACTTGTCGACTTCGAACATGTCTGGTATGTCGAGTAGCAATGAGCTGAACTCCTTGACGTAGTCTCTGATGGAATCCATCTGCTTCAACTTCTTCAGTTGGTCCCTCGCCACCCATGTGACGTTGTGAGGGAGAAACTGAATCTTCAACTCTTCTTTGAGGGCCTCCCATGTTGTAATTCCTAGCCTACCGGCGTTTCGATCCTCCGCGTTGCGAGTACCCCACCATAGCTTGGCATCACCAGCAAGGAACACGCTGGCGAGGCGGATTCGTTGCGCTTCCGGTATATTCATTGCTAGGAAGAACTCCTCACGTCCCATATGAAGTTCTCCAGTTCCTTGGCGTTGCGCGCGCCACTGAAGGGCTTCGCATCAGGTACACAGATCTGGGATGGATGTGGTAGATTCGCGTAGGGCTGGCATGCGCACTCTCTCCTGAGGGCGTCCACTTCGTCTCCCAGCTCCTTGATGCGATTCAGAACCTCCTCTAGAATGACATCTCTTCCGTCCTGTTGGCCTTCATTGGAAGAGCTTGGCCGGCTCCATGATCTGGTTGTGCCGGGATCGCCTGCTGGATCTGATTGATCTGTTGCTGCTGCTCCAAGGATCGGGTGATGAGATCAGTAAACCCATCCTCTAGAGGAATCCCGACAATAGCCTCGAGCCTTGCTATTCAATCGTTGTGATTCACCATGGTTGATTTTTAGAAGAAAAAAAATCTGCTCTTGGGTTCTTGTATTGAAGGTGCTCTGATACCCTCTTGTCACCCGGCTAGGTATAGGCTTTTTTTTCTAGGTACGGAAGCGTCCTAGCAGGGGACCGCCTTAGCACGCCTCGTGCTAAGTCAGCTTCTCTCTCTCAGAGTTGTGGCGCACCACAGGCTAGGGTGAGGTTGATCGAGACCTCCCCTTATAGGATCCCCAAGAACCCCAACAAGAAATCACAGATCAATGCCCAACCCAAACACAAGATGTACAGGGTAAACTCTACCCCAACCTCTTTGATTAATACAATCCCAAGAAGAAGACAAGATGAATCTATGCCGTAGCACTACAAGAAATCTCTCACCGATCACTCTCTCACCTTGCCTTTAGGCTACAAGATCACTCACCCGTAATCCGTAGATGATCGCCCGTAGGAAGCTCCTCAACGGCTCCAATCGTCTCTTCTCTATCCTCCTTCTCGCCCAAGGTGGAGACTAGAAGATGCCGCCCACTTCTTGATGGCCGGTTAGATAGAATCTCCTTTGATTCCTCTCCGTTGTGTTATATTCTATTCTCTTGAAGACCTCAGCCCCTTTATTTATAGGTTGAGCCATGCCTTATCCAAAGCTTTCCCAAGTCTTATCCATATCTCCATGCACGCCCAAATAATGCACGCCTCTTTGAAGCACCGCCCAATCTTTGCAAACCTTATCCATTGATGGCTGTTAGGTAAGCTGATGAAGAGATCACGTTTCAGCTGGTTAGACGCCTCAATCTTCATCCAAAAGATCTCCAACGATGGCTTTGGATAAGGATCAAAATATCTCCAACTAACTCTCCCAAAATCTTATCCAAATCTTGAGTTAGTTACATGTGGATAATGGCTGATTTTTCCTATCCAAAATCTGCTGGTTGGATTCCCAAATCTTACCCATAAGATAAGGTTTGGATTTTATCTGATAAGGATGGATTTGCCCCTCAAAATTCGCTGCTGGACGATCTGGGCCGTTGCTGGGCGAATCTGGCAGTTGTGGGCGCCCTGGGCACTGGGCGCGCGCCTGGGTGCGCCTGGGCGGGGGCACACGCCTGGCGCACGTCGGGGCGTGCCTGGGCGTCAGCCGCTGGGCGCGCGCTCGCCTGGCGCGCGCCAGCAGTCGGCGGGCAGCTGCCCGCCTGCCCGCAAGGGGCGCGCTGCCCGGCTGGCCGCTCGCCAGCCGGGCGCATGCGAGGATCCATCGGGCGCGCGCGCGCACCAAGCGCCACCTGTGCCTGGGCGTGCGGCCGCCTGCGCGCGCCTGGGCGCACGGCCAGGAAGGCCATCGCGCGCCTGGGCATGCGGCAGGGCAGGCCTGCGTGCGCCTGCGCGCGGCCAGGATGGCTTGCGTGCGCGGGTGCGTTTGGCCTTGCCGCGCTCCGCACCGCTAAGGGATGGCTCGGGTCTTCTTCGGCCGCGCATGCCTTGCTGAAATTGGCTTGCTGATGCTGACTCCATGTGCCGTCGCGTCTGGAAGATGAGTCCGCATCCGGCCTTGGCGCTTGGATCACCAACCTTGCGCTAATGTGTCTGACTAAGTGTGGGCTTGCCGACCCCACGGACGGACGTGCGCATCCTGTGGCACGGTCAAACTCCGTCCTGGTAGGTCCTCGGCCACCTGCCTTGCCCGCGCTGCGTGCCGCGGGCTGAGCTACGGCCCTCCTGGCCGTGCGCATCACTGGGGCGTGATAGCATAGTACGTCATAATGAAGTTTTTGATCGTTCGAGTGTCTTTGGCATACAACGCCATCCTCGGCCAGCCTAGCCTTAATCTCCTTGACGCGGTCATCTCCACCAAGCAGCTACTCGTCAGATTTCCAACCAGTAGCAAGATCAACGAGATGCGGGGGGAAACAAGACTGGTCCTGCCATGCTATTATACACTTCAAGCCCTCAGGAGGTCATGCTGCCTCGGAAGTGCCCGATCCCATGGAGCTCGGCAAAGGAGGAGAGCTGGCTGAGCCCCTACTGACTTTTCGCTAGGAGACAACTCGACAGGGCGGTGCAGGTTGGCAAACTTCTTCCTGCGGAGGTCCGAGATTGTCTCTAGCTTTCCTGCAAGCCAATTCGGATATTTTTGCCTGATCGGCTATGGACATGCCTGGCATATCATTGAAGGTAATCACCCACAAGCTCAATCGATACAAAGCACCATCCGATTCGCCAAAGAAAAAGGAGTTTTGCCTTTGAGCGACATAGAGCTATTGACAAGGAGGTCAACAAGCTGCTCGCTGCCGACCACATTCGGAAAGCATACTATCCGAATTGGTTGGCCAACATGATGATGGTCCATAAGGCAAACGGGAGCTAAAGGATCTGCATCGACTTCACTGACCTCAACAAGGCTTGCTCAAAGGACAGCTTCCCTTTGCCTCGGATCGACTAGCTGGTGGACTCCACATTCGATCACGAACTCCTCAACTTCATGGACGCCTTCTTCGGGTACAACCAAATAAAGATGGACCCGAGAAACGAAGAGCATACATCCTTCATGACCGAGAAGGGCATCTATTGTTACAAAGTAATGCCTTTTGGCTTAAAAAATGCAGGAGCAACCTATTAGAGGTTGATGAATAAGGTATTCAAGGACAAACTCAGACAAAACATGGAGGTATACGTGGACGGCATGTTGACAAAAAGTGTATGCGCCTCCAATCATGTTTCTGATCTGAAGGAGACCTTCAACAATCTTCGCCGCTATCAAGTGAAGCTGAACCACAGAAGTGTGCTTTCGGGGTTACGACGGGGAAGTTCTTAGGCTTCATGGTGACTTAATATGGGATTGAGGCGAACCCGAAGAAGATCAATGCCATCCTCGATATGAGGGCACCAGTTAACAAGAAAGAGGTGCAGCGGCTTATCGGGAGGATGGCGACCCTAAGCTGTTTCCTCTCCAAGTCGGCCGAGCGATGCCTGCCTTTTTTCAAAGCTCTACGCAAGGTGAACATGTTCGAGTGGACGGAAGATTGCCAAAGAGCTTTCGAATGACTGAAGGCGTTCCTGTCTATCCCGCAGCTACTGTCAAAACCAAAGGATGGAGAGTGCATTTTTCTTTATCTCGCTACCTCCTCAGAGGTCGTCAGCTCCATCCTGGTATGCCTCAATGCCAACGAAACCCAAAAGCCCATCCACTATGTGAGCAAAGTACTCCATGATACTGAGGTCTTCAGAATAGAGAAGATCATTTTTTCTCTCATTATCTTCGCCCAACGTCTCAGGTCATATTTCCAAGCTCATCCCATCGTGGTGCTCATGAACCAACCTCTTAAGGCTATTCTGGAACATCTTGACACCTCAAGCCGGTTGGCCAAATGGGCAATTAAGCTGGAAGAGTTCGACCTCTCGTTCTAGGTAAGGCCGGCTCTAAAATCTCAAGTCCTGGTTGACTTCTTAGTCGAGTGCACCTGGACCTAGAAGCAAGCAGAAGAACCCCAAATGATGCAACCAGACGCTGAGCTCGAGGATGTGGGGGAGGCATGGATCCTCCATATGGACAATGCCTCAAACTCCCAAGGAAGTAGCATCGGTCTCATTCTTGCAGGTTCGAAGAACGAAAAGATAGAGTATGCCCTCGGACTCCTCTTCAAGGCTACAAACAACCAGGCTGAGTACGAAGCCGTGCTGGCCGGGTGAGGCTCACCCAAGAGCTCGGGGTGAAGCATATCCAAACCTTTACCGACTCCCAGCTTATCTTTGGACAAATCAATGAGAGTATGAGGCGATGGATCCCATCATGGTCCGTTACTTGGAAAAGGTCTGACTCCTGACCTCTTCGCTATCATACTTCAACATCAGTTATATTCCCTAGAGCAAGAATGCCAAGGCCACGCCCTTTCCCGTTTGGCCACCTCGGCAGATAACGTTCTGGGGGGCACCTACGTTGAGCACTTGGAAAGGCCCAGCATTGAAGACAAGGAAGAGGTCCTTCTGGTCACGCAGGAGCCGACATGAATGGATGCCTACATCCGCTACCTCACTAACAATGCCCTCATCGGATCGCGAGGAGGCCAGACTACTCAAATGGAGAGCCTCCAAGTTCGTCTTGCTGGACGGCCAGCTATACAAAAGGTCATTTTCCTACCCCTTCTCAAGTGCATTGGTCATGTAGACGCCAGCTACATCCTTAGAGAGATACATGAAGGCATCTGTGGAGACCACCTGGGGGGCAGATCACTAGCACAGAAGGCTCTCCGTCAGGAATATTACTGGCTCACCAGAAGTGCGATGGTTGTCAACAACACTCACACATCCAATGACAGCCAGCTTCCCCACTGAGTCCGCTCTTGGCTCCCTAGCCCTTCGTACAGGGGGAAATGACATCCTTGGACCATTCCTCCCGGCTTTGGGTCAGTGAAAGTTTCTACTTGTCACCATCGACTACTTCACCAAGTTGATTAGGTCAAGGCACTGGCTAAAATCACTGAGAGCAAGGTCAAAGCTTTCTTATAGAGGTCCATCATATGCCAGTTTGGGTTGCCTCATACCATCGTCATCGACAATGGCTGGCAGTTCGACAATGCCACACTCAAGACTTTCTGTGCTGAGCGGAACATCTGCCACTGGTTCACCTCTGTCGACCACCCATAGACCAATGGGAAAGCCAAGCTCATGAATCGAACCATCCTCCGAGGGCTTAGAACTCGTTGGATGGGTCTAAGGGCAGATGGGTGGAGGAGCTCCCAAGCATGATGTGGGCGTATCGTACAACTTCAAGGGACCCAACGGGAAAGACTTCGTTCAGTCTTGTCTTCGGATCCGAAGCAGTCATCCCTGTCGAGATCGTCTACCAATCTTCTGAGTAGAGTCATACAACGAAGAAGACAACTCCACCCAGCTGAGAGTCAACCTCGACTTCATTAACGAGGCGCGCGACCGAGCGTGGCTCAGAATGGCTACATTCCTCCAGCAAGCAACCAAGTACTACAATGCTCGGGTCCATCCCAAGATATTCCGCACCAGAGATCTGGTCCTCAGAAAGGCCGAGGTATCTAAGCCAATGGAGGGGGCAAAATGTCTTCAAAATGGGAGGGTCCTTACCACATCATCGAAGTCCTTCACCGAGGAGCTTACCGAATCGAAGGACTCAACGGACGGCCCATCCCACATACGTAGAACGCGGACAACCTCTGTCGATATTATCAACGATGTACCCCTTCAGCTAATAATAATAAAAAGAATTCATGAATGTTATGTCTGATTCACCTTTGAAGCTAAGGACCTGACATCTAAAGGAGCTCAGTGGCATCACGGCTAATGGGTCACCACTCGGTCCGACGCGAAGGTGCCTCCGAGGTGGTTAAGACCCTGACAGCTCCGTACCCATTCGAGTCGCCCATTGGGCCAGCAAACAAACCCCCAGGCAATCCTAAAGGAGCTCAATGGCATCGTGGCTAACGGGTTACCACTCGGTCTGGCATGAAGACATCCTCGAATCAGTTCAAGACCCTGACAGCTCCGTAACCGTTCGAGTCGCCTTTCGGGCCAGTACACAAAACCTCCGATGTGGTTCTAAAGGAGCTCGGTGGCATCACGGCTAATGGATTACCACTCGGTCCGGCGCAGAGGCGCTCCGAGGCGATTCAAGATTCTGACAGCTCCGCACCCATTTGAGTCATCCTTCGGGTCGGCACATAAACCCCGAGATGGTCCTAAAGGAGCTCAACGGCATCACGGCTAATGGGTTACCACTCGGTCCGGTGTGGAGGCACCCCCAGGTAGTTCAAGACTCTAACAGCTCCGTACCCATCGAGGCGCCCCTTGGATCGGCACACAATACCCCCGAGATGGTTCTAAAGGAGCTCGGTGGCATAGCGGTTAACGGGTCACCACTCGGTCCAGCATGGATGCGCCCCCGAGGTGGTTCAAGACTTGACAGCTCTGTATCCGTTCGAGTCGCCCCTTGGGCTAGCACACGAAACCTTTGAGATGGTTCTAAAGGAGCTCGATGGCATCGTGGCTAACGGGTCACCACTTGGTTTGGCGTGGAGGCACCCCCGAGATAGTTCAAGACCCTAATAGCTTTGTACCCATTTGAATCACCCCTTGGGCCGGCACACGAAACCCCAAGGCAGTCCTAAAGGAGCTCGGGTATCATGGCAATGGGTCACAACTCAGTCCGGCATGAAGGCACCCTGAGGTAGTTCAAGACCCTAACAGCTCCATACCTGTTTGAGTTGCCCTTCGGGTCGGCACACGAAACCCCCAAGGCGGTTCTAAAGGAGCTTGGCAGCATCATGGCTAACGGGTCACCACTTGGTTTGGCACGAAGACGCTCCTGAAATGGTTTAAGACCTTGATAGCTTGGTACATGTTCGAGTTGCCCCTTGGATTGGTACACAAACCTCAAGGCAGTTCTAAAGGAGCTCGACGGCATCGTGGCTAATGGGTCACCACTCGGTCTGGCGTAGAGGCGCCCCCGAGATGGTTCAAGACCTTGATAGCTCAGTATCTGTTCGAGTCACCCCTTGGGTTGGCACATAAACCCCCAAGGTGGTTCTAAAGGAGCTCGGCGGCATCACGGCTAACGGATCACCACTCGGTCCGGTGTGGAGGTGCCTTCGAGGTGGTTCAAGACCCTAATAACTCTGTACCCGTTCGAGTCACCCTTCGTGCTGGCATACAAAACCTCCAAGATAGTTCTAAAGGACTCCTAGGCGCACCCAAGTGTTCTTTAAACGACACTGGCACCCTGTGGTCATTCCAATGAGCACCTAGGGGACTAAGGACTCATCCAACGACACAAGTTTGCACTGACCCTAGTTGGATCGCAAGAGGGGGCTATAGCCACTTGCTACCTAGCCTAAGGATCAAGATCGGTACGACATCACAGACAAACAAGACAGCTATAAAAGCTAAGTGAAAACTCTTGGACAAAAATTTTTCCTCTTTCCATTAATGATTCAAAGGGATTATAGAAGGCCAACTCATGGTTGGTTACAAGCAAAAGAAAAAGAAACAAAGAAAAGGAAATAAAGAGAAAGGAGCCCAAGCGTCTACGGCTCGGCAGGCCCCGGTTCATCGCTGGCCTCGTCCCCATCCGACTCCACGTCGTCTGGGTCTCTAGGATGGATGCGCTGAGGTCGTCAATCTCGAAGACTTGGACAACTTTCTTTTGCAGTGTGCGAAGCCTTGGGCATAGGTGTCGAGGCTGGCTTTTGTAACCTCTTGCTCAAACACCGAGGAGCTTTTGAATTGCTCGATGGCATTCTGAGCCTGGGCCTCGGTGCGCTGGGCTCGAGCCTCAGCATTGGCCCTCCTCACTTCGGCTACCTAGGCATCTAACTCTGCTAGAGTGGCCCTCTCCTCAGCGGCGAGGGCATTGGCTTCCACTGTCTCGGCCTAGTCTACGGTGTCCCCAAGCTTCTGGGTTAGCTCATCGACCTTGCCTTCGGCCGACTCCAGCCTCTCCATTAGTATCACTAGCCTGGCCTCAGCCACCAAGTTCTGGTTGAGCTCGGTTGCTGCCTTTCCCTTGGCCTCTCTGAACGGCCTTTCATTCGTCGCGGTCAGCGTCAGCCGCAAGAACCTTGCCAGCCTTCTCAGTCTTCGGCCAGCCTCCTGGCCAACTCATTGCATCACCCTAATACTTGGCCAACCGGGCCTGGGAGCGTTCGACAGGATCATTGGTCCAGATCAAGCAATCTGGAGGGTGAGTACTTCGTTGGCCATCTATAAAAGCCGAAGAGTCAGCCAAAGCTCAGTTATAATCAATAAGAAGGAGCACGGTGTGAGTGGAGTTTACTGAAGCAATGACACGTAAGTCACATCGAGAATCCTGGCGATGGGCTCACAGTTGAGCTGGTCCCTGAATCTCGACAGATGAATCCTCTCCAGCAGGCACTCCGTCAGACGCCCATTGTCCATCGCCGAGAACCTTGGCGGCCATCGTGGCTCCTGCCGAGGATCCTGACTGGGCGGTGATCATGGGGTTTCCGACTTCACTTTGCCTTCGCCAGCCGGCTCCTCTCCGTCCCCGACTTTTGGAGCTACTGCCTCTGGCTCAGGGGCAGCCGAGTGTCTGCCCTCATCCCCCGAGTCGACTGTCCCTGCCGGCTCGGTAGGGACCGAAGGCTCGTCTTTGACCTCTAGATTAGCGCCCCCCGTCAGCTCGGCAAAGGCTGGAGGCCCGTCCACATCCTCTTCCACTCAGGCAGGTTGCCCCCTCTTCGATCCCACCTCGGCTGTGACGGGGATCTCCTCCCCCATTGGCACCTCAGCTTCTCGGTAGGCAACTTCATCACTGCACAAAAATCAACAGTCAGAAAGAAGAGACTAAGCAGAAAAGACCGAGAAGGGTGAGGTCTCGTGCTCACCGACTGCGGGGGCCAATTTGGCCTCATAGAGGTTGGCCTCAGGCAACAACTCCGTGCAGGGGGGATCTCGGAAGACGTCAGGCAGTCAAATAGCTATCAATCCCTCTCGTCCACGGTAGGGTTTTTATTAGGGCTGACGTCTGGATTTCTCCAACCCATTCTCACTCTGTCCACATGGGCAAACAAAAATCGAGATTTCCATCCCTTGACTTTGAAGGGGAGTTTCAGTGGTAGGGTCCTACCCGGCCTAGAAGTAAAAAACCACCACCCTTCCTTATGTGGCGGAGCTTATAGAGGGCTCGAAATAGAGAAATTCTAGCTTCCGAGTGGTGCGGACACCAAAGTTCGAAAGAGGCTTCGATCTAATTTAGTATGGCTTTAATTCTTTCATGTGTCCTATAAATAGAGTAATAATTTGACTTCTTTGAATTTGAGTCATGTAATTAAAGTTGGTTTATTTCAATTTGGGTTCTTGAGTATGTAATTAAAGTTGGTTTATTTTAATTTGGGTTCTTGAGTTCAAGTAGGGTCAAATTGGTTTGTATTTAGTGAGTTTAGTAATTGGGTCCAAGAGAGGTATGGAATTGGGTTTAAGGTAAGCAGTAAACTTGAAGATTGGATGTATTCAACCACTCCAACAAATCAATCCAAGGTGGATGTCACTTAAGCAAGCATTGTTGGGTTCCATGTCAACCTCTTGGTGTGCACCTCATCAAGCCACATCACCACATGCCACATCACCAAGGGGAATTCAAATTCAAAGGAGCCGCCCATTTTTTCTCCTCTTTTTAAGCTTAGTTATAAGTTATTTCAATCCTCCACCCTTATAGCTAGCTTAGGTTGCAACTTTCTATGAAAAGCTTCATATAATTCAAATTTTTAAAAGTCGCTTGGAGGCTTATAAATACCACTCCAAGCTCTCTTGTAAAGATAATTTATGATGAATGAAAGTTGAGTTTATTTTCTTCCATTTGTGTTGGCAAATATCCTCTGAAAGGGAGTGGGTGAGAGGCCCTTAGCTACTTGAAGAAAGTCATCTCCATGCTAAGATCCATTCACCATTCTCCATTCCATTCTACCATTCTATCCCATCTTCCAAGGTGCAAGAAGACTCCACAAAGAAGGCTGGCCAAGCTACCTTAAATCCGCCAAGCTTCATCTTAATTTCAACCTTCCTCTTCCTTCATTTCATTAATACTCCACCAAATTTTTATGTTCTTAACTCTAATATAGTTTGTGTAGATCCTCGGGAATTCCAGGTTCCAAAGAAAAAGGTCTTTCGTGACAAGAAACAGATACAAGAAGTCCTACAACTTGAGGAATCTTCTTGTCATCCAAGAACTTCATCCTTGAGTCTAAACCTTTCAATCTCTGATATATTAATGGCCGGGTACCCATCTTTCAATATTTTTTGATCTAAAATATTAGAGTAACTAAGCCCTAGTATGTGTTGTTTCTTCGTCACAAGGATCCTTTTTTTTTACTATTTTGAAGGATTCTTATCCAAGTCTAGTTTAACATGCAAATCCCTTCATAAAAATTTCTGCTCTTTTACATTGAAATGTAGCTTAGCTTCACTTCATTTTTCATTTAGTTATTACTATTTTCTCCTATATTGTATCATTCCACCTCATCCCTCATCAAATTGGCATCAGAGCATGGCAGGTTAGGACATATTTTTTCATTTTCTGCATTTTCTGTTATTTTCTGCAATTTCTGCATATAGAACATAGAGCTAAAATTTTATTCATTTAAGGATGGATTCATGGAGTTATTTCCTACTTTTATGAATCTTAGCTCATATTAGACTCCAAAATTAAGTTGTGCCAATTCAAACTAAATTTGAAAACTTTTTAAATAGGTTTCAGATCTGAGGTTTCTTTTAATATTTGCATGAAAATTTTCTTTCTAGTACATTAGACACCTAAATTTCGACCACATTTTTAAATTTGAAGTTTTTCTCTAAGAAAACTTAGAATTTAAAATTTAAAATTTAAATTTTGAATTTTGAAATTTGAAATGTGAAATTCAAATTTAAAATTTAAAATTTAAAATTGAAATTGAAATTTTGAATTCTTGTTTAGTTAGTTATAACTTATTTGAAGTTACATTCTTAATTAGTGTAGTGACATTGCTTTGTTACATGCCATCATTTACATAAGCTATCTTAAGGGCACTCCCATCACAAGATAAGGAAAGAATTTCATAACCTTTTCTTAGCCCAAACACCACAATCTTTCATGTGCGAACCCAAGCCTTTAACTAAAAGAAAGTAGTAATCTAATTTGCTCTAGTGAGCTAGGAACACCCACAAGGTCGGGTTCGAACCAATATCAAGTCAGTGTAGACATCTTTTCTGTGTGTGCTTGTGCATTTGGTGTCTAGAACAAGTAGTTCAAGGACAAGAGCTTGAAGAAAGGTGGGCTGGTCCGCTTACCTGACTAATTTTAATTGGTGTCTTAGGCAAGCAACGAGAGACCTCCACCAACCTTATACTTACCTGGCCAGGTACAAAGTTACTACAGTCTAAATTTATCACCTTGACTAAACATTTGGTTTGAGCTTCTAGGTCTAGCACACCTTAGAACGAGTCCATTTGCATTGTATGACAACTAGATCAAGGACCCATACCAGTACAATCCAGGTCAACCCAGTGTAGCCATGAACCCAAATCTAGAAGCTTTAATGAGGACTATGACTGAGCAGTATAATCAATTGAACACTAGGTTTGACCAGATGCAAAAAAGGATTGATTCCTTAGAAGAATCACATATGACTCCTGCTGAGCCTTAATCACCCAAAATGATACCTTTGAATCCTAGAGTCCAATATCATGAACCTATTGTTGAACCCCACCAAAGAAGACCTTATCATGACTACATTGATCAAGATGAAAGAGCCCTTAGGAGTATCCGACTTGATGCACCCACTTTTGATGGGGACCTAGACCCTAAGGTGTACATAGATTGAAGGAAGATATGGACCAATATTTTGAATGGTATGAAATGTCGGAGAACAGGAAGTTCAAATTTGCCAAGCTTAGGCTAATCTGACAAGTTAGGTTGTACTGGAAAAATATTGAGCGACTATGTAGGCAAAGAGGAGACATGCCAATAGGTACTTGGAGAGCCATAAAAATTAAGCTTAGGGAGAGTACCTACCTATTTCCTATAAGCAAAGGTTACTGGACCAATGGCAATGACTAAGTCAAGGAAATAGGCATGTGTCGGAATATATTACTAGGTTTGATGAATATGTTATGCGATGTAGTATTGCTGAATCAGAAGATGTAACTCTATCCAGATTTAGAGCCAGTTTAAGGGAAAATATTCAGAGAGAACTGGTCCTTAGAGAAGTCCATGACTTAGAACAAGCATACCAGGTAGCTAGAGACTTCGAAAGATTCCAAAGAGTACTATTTGTCCGTCAGCCTGAACCCAATAAGATGAGTGCCCCAAGTCAAAGGCCTAATCTAAGCCAGACTCACTTTAGTTGATCCATATCTGATACTCCTTTAATTCGAAAGATTGATAAAGGAAAGAGTCCAGAAATTCAAAGGAGTAATACTCAAAACATACACTGTTTCAAATGTCATAAGGTAGGTCATTATGCGAGTCAATGTCCTACTAGAGCCTTGCATATAAGAGAAGTAGAGAAGGAAGTTGATGAATCAATTGAGAATTTTGAGAAAGAGATTTATGAAGCAGAAGTGAATCTAGCTGATGAGTATGATAGAGATGAAGAAGTTTTAGACCCATTTGAGTTTTTAGGAGTTGTTAGATGTATCTTGACCCAGACCAAAGAGCAAGAAGACTGGCGTAGGACTAACATCCTACAAACTTTTGTCAAAATAGGGAAGAAAGCGTGCAAAATCATTATAGACAGTGGGAGTTGTGTCAATGCAATTTCAACTAATACTTTTAAGAGTTTAGGATTACGTATTGCTTCCCATCCCAACCCTTATAAGGTTTTTTGGATAGATTCCACTTTGATATCGATCAAGTTTAGATGTCAAGTTTAGGTGCAGTTCCAGTCGTACCTAGAGAAAGTTTGGTGTGACATACTTCCAATGGGGGTTAGTAGTACTATTCTTGGCAGACCTTGGTTATATGATCATGATGCTACTTTATTCAGTCGATCTAATTCTTATTCCTTTAATTTTGATGGAAAGAAGATAGTTATAAACCCTTCTCCACTCAAGGACAACATTAAGAGAGGGTCTAGTAACTTGAAGGAAAAGAAACAGGGGTTGCATTTGATGAATGATAAAGACTTAGAAAAGAAAATTAATGAAGGTTCATCCATTTGGATCCTATCAACCTAGGAAATCCAGAACCAACCCTAGAAGGAACAACCTCAGGAAGTAAAAGAAATTTTAAGGGAGTTTCAAGATGTCTTCCCTGAAGATCTACCTGATCACCTTCCACCACTTAGGGATATCCAACATGCCATAGATTTAGTCCCTCGTGCTACATTACCAAATCTACCACATAATAGGATGAACCCTAGTGAGCATGCTGAGTTACAAAAATAAGTTGGAGAACTCCAAAAGGGATTCATTAGGGAAAGTTTAAGTCCATGTGCTGTACCTATATTATTGACCCCTAAGAAAGATGACACTTGGAGGATGTATGTAGACAGTCGTGCCATTAATAAGATCACAACTAAGTATAGGTTTCCTATACCTCGTTTAGACAACATGTTAGATATGATGGCTGGTGCAATAATATTTTCAAAGATTGACCTTAAGAGTGGCTATCATCAGGTTAGGATTAGACCTGAGGATGAATGGAAGACTGCGTTTATGACCAAAGAGGGTCTTTATGAATGGGTAGTGTAACATCCTGAAAACCTTGTAATTTATTAACATATTAATGTTATTTTTATTTGAAATGAAAGTCAGAGAGTTTCAGTGAAGTGTGGGTGTGTTGGCCTTTTGATAAATGTAAAGAGAAGAAATTTTGGAGCAAACGAGTGTATTTTTGAGTGCTAATGAGTTTGATTTAAGAAATTGAGAGATTTAAGTTTTAATAGGCTTAAATCACAAGAAAAATCAAGTTTAGTTTGAGTTTTATCCTTAAATGATGTTTTTAGTATTTAGAGTCGACTCTAATTAGAGTGGAGTCGACTCTGGCACGGTTTTGAACTTTCGGCACGCTTTGGAGTCGACACTTGTAGAGGAGAAGTCGACACCTGCAGAGAAAAAGAGAAGGTTAACATTTCTGCTGCAATATTAGAATCGACACCTATTTTTTGGAGCCGACACCTATTTTTACTGGAGCCGACACCAAATCTATTGGAGCCGACTCTAAGACGGGAGATTTTCTGGGTTAAATCTTGAAAATTTTATATCTATTGCGTTTTAAGTCCGATTTGAGTGTTGTTTGAACCGTTGGATTTCTAAAATCGAGCTCTTCAAGTTGGTAAAGCCTTTTCTTAGAAATATTATATAAAAATATTGATTTAAGTAAAAAATGATAATCTGGGCTATAAATCGATTAAAAAATGTTCTATCGGGGGTAAAATGGGAAAAGGCTCCGATGTCAATTGCTAATTGTGTTAAGGGCAATTTGGGAAAGAAAATTAAGGGCAAACTATCATGGTTATGAGTGAGCCATGTGTTTTCTAAAAAGTGTGCATTAAGAGTGTTTAAGGGCAAAATAGGAAATTGGCATGCCTTAGCCCTTAAGTTACCCATGACTTGGCCCCCAAGTCATTAGAGAAAAAGGAAAAACATGGGTTCAGCCAGAGAAAAGAAAGAAAGAAAGAAAGAGAGAAAGAAGAGAAGAAAAGAGAGGAAGAGGAGGAAGAAGAAGAAGGAGAAAGAAAGAGGAAGGGAAAGAGAAGCTTGGGGTTTGTGTTTGACTCTAGGTAAGCTATAACTTCCCTAGATCTTGCATGACTTTAGATTTTCTTAGATTATTATTTTGAGTAATAGTGGAAGTAACCTTGAGTAGAGAAAGGGTGGAAGAAAATAATGAGATATTAGAGGATAGAGCATGTATGCATGCATGGTTTCTTGGGAAAACCTCGTGTGGAGGTAATCCTAATAGCTATCATATCTGTATGTTGACGTAGGTCAAGAGGTTATTCCAGGGAGCCGAATACTGGAGTTGAGTACCAGTTGAAGAGTAACCTGCTAAGGTGAGTGGGTTTCTCATCTAGCAATGAAAAGTTAATTTGAGCTAGTATAATGAGACTAATACCTAGTTATGGTATGTTATGTTTAGTAGAGTATTGTGTATGTTTTAAATTTGAGAAATGAGAACCTAGTACATGATATTCTGATACATGAGTTTTGAGCATGAGTTTTAAGAATAAAGAAATAAGCTTGAGTTTTGAGCATAAGTTTTAAGCATAAAGAAATAAGCATGAGTTTCAAAAAGGGGATGGTTGATGTATACATGGCATATTGCATGATAAAGCTTTACAAATGATATATTTTGATGTATGTATCATACTGAGCATCAGGCAGCTATGAGGCTGATCACCCTTTAGACTGTACTGTAGCATGAGCATTGCACACTACTATTGAGCTGGCACCTCCTTGCGAACGATCGTACGATGAACCCCAGAATCAGGGGTGAGTGCACGCTTGACCAGGCCAGTGGGGCAGGTTGTAAGCAGCCCGTGGGGGCAGAGAGAAAACCCGAGGTTCCAGGGTTAAGGAACAAAGCACTTTGCCGGGTGAACCGCACGGGTAAGGGATGCTATTTGTGCGGGGATCCTGTTGCTAGTCATGCACCCGATGAGAGTACACCTGTAGGAAGGGCGACTGTAGGGTGATACCTCAGAGGCATTACACACACAGCCCAGTATCATGAGATTTAAAAGCATATGTTGTGATATAAAAAGGGCCAGTGGGCCAAGTAGTTATCCCAAGAGGGAGAGTTTACATGAGATGCCAGTGGGCAAGCAGATTCTGATGGAAATCTGGGAATTTAATAAAGAAAGTCTGGGTGTAGATAAAGAATGCATATCTTCATATTGTAATGCATGGATTTTTATCTTAATGAGTTATCTTTCAGTGGAAAGTTATTGTAGAGTATTTCAGTACTGGTATGTTATTTGAAGAATAAGCTACATTTTACTTTATCTGATATCATGTTAAAAATATACTTTGAGTTATACAAGCTAATAGTATCAGCATACGATTAAAATGTAAGGTTATGGTTCTCTATTTCTCCATAGTTAGATGGTTATCCAGTCACTGGGACTTAGGTCTCATCCCTCTATGATTTAAATTTCTTTCAGATCAGTGAGTATTTCTGCCAGGATCACAGGATAAGCAGGACAGGACCCTTAGCTGGTGAAGCTTGCTTGGATGCAAAGGGTGTAGATGATAGCCTTGTATATTGAGTTAGTGTGGGGTGATATTGTATATTTGTATATGTGTATGTGTACAGTGAGATGTAATGATGTTTTAGACTTTTTGGATATGAATACGAGACTTATGTTTTGGAGAAAATTATGAGCGTGATGTGTGCACTTATGATTTTAATGTCGATTGTGAATGTGATCTTGTAAACTGCCTGAGGAATGTCATGAAAAATATTATCTGAGCAGGTTGATGCTTAGTGTTGATTGAGTGATGTGTATATAATTGAGATGAAATAAAAAGTTTTTAACAGGATGTGTTTTCGTGTGTCTGCCACTTATGATAATTAGTTGGGTTCTCTAGCTCTTTATGGAGCACTACATAAAGACTAGTAAACTCTATCCGATTACCATAGGTGTGCAGGTATGCTATCGGTGGCCCCAGAGAGAAGGGGGAGCTGACAGGTAGTGATGCCTTTCGGACTGTCTAATGCTCTTAGCACCTTTATGAGAATCATGAACCAAGTCTTACGGTTATTTATAGAAAAGTTTGTAATAGTTTACTTCGATAACATTCTTATATGTAGCAGGACTCAGGAGGATCATTTAGACCATTTGAAGCAAGTCTATTTAGCTCTTAAGGAGAATAGTCTCTACGCAAACTTGAAAAAGTGTGATTTTCTTACTAATAGAGTAATCTTCTTAGGTTTTGTTGTCACACCTGATGGAGTTTCTACTGACCCCGAGAAGATTAAGTCAATTGTAGAGTGGCCTGTGCCAAATAGTGTTCATGAAGTATGAAGTTTTCATGATCTAGCTACTTTTTATAGAAGATTCATTCGAGGGTTTAGCACCATAGTTGCACCCATCACGGATTGCATTAGGAAGGGCTATTTTGAATTGACCAAAGCTACTGATAGGGCCTTCCTAGACATTAAGAAGAGAATGATACAAGCATCTATCTTAAGACTGCCTGATCTTTTTGATGTTTTTGAGGTGGCTTGTGATGCCTCTGGAGTAGGTATTGGTGGAGTTTTGAGCCAAGAGAATCACCCTGTAGCCTTTTTCAGTGAAAAGCTGAATGAGGCTAAATTAAAATACTCCATCTATGATAAGAAACTTTATGCGGTAGTCCAGGCTTTAAGGTATTGGAGGCATTACCTTTTACCACGGGAGTTTGTCCTTTACTCTAATCATGAAGCATTCTGGTTCCTCAATTCTCAGAAGAAACTGAATCCTAGGCATGGTAAGTGGATAGAGTACATTCAGGCATATACCTTTGTGTTGAAACACCGTGCCAGGACCGAAAACTGTGTAGTCAATGCCCTAAGTCATCGTTGATCCTTGTTTTTAACATCAGTCAACACTGAAGTCATAGGATTTGATAAGTTGAAGGAAGAATACCCTAATTGTCTTGTCTTTAGTGAAGTTCATCAAACTCTACAACATGGGCCATCTAGCTTATTTAGCGATTATACTCTATGATGGTTTTCTTTTAAAGACAATAAGCTATGTATCCCACGAACATCGATTAGAGATTTTTTAGTGTGGAAAATTCATGTTGGAGGATTGGTTGGTTACTTTGGAAGAAATAAGACCATATTAACCGTTGAGGAGCAAATTTACTAGCCAGGCCTTAAGAGACATATAGCCCATATTGTTGCCCGATATAGGATACGTGCTATTGCCAAGCATCAAAGGCAAAACATTGGGTTATACACTCCTTTACCTATGCCTGAGTGTCTATGGCAGGATCTTAGCATGGACTTTATTTTAGGATTGCCCAAGACCCTTAGAACACATGATTCAATCTTTGTAGTGGTTGACAGATTTTCAACGATGGCCCATTTTATACCATGTTCCCAAACTTTTGATGCCTCTAGGGTAGCCAAGCTTTTTCTCGATCAAGTAGTCAATATCTGGTTCGATGGTTAGGAAGGCCAGAATCCAAGGATTTCTGGATCACCCGAGAGGATCTGCAGCAAATCGATCCAGACCTACTAGAAGGGTATCAAAGTCAGATCAATCATTACTCGATAGGGTTGAGTTCATCCCATCACGGAAGAATTGGTGCGGACACCAAAGTTCGAAAGAGGCTTCGATCTAATTCAGTATGACTTTAATTCTTTCATGTGTCCTGTAAATAGAGTAATAATTTTACTTCTTTGAATTTGAGTCATGTAATTAAAGTTGGTTTTTTCAATTTGGGTTCTTGAGTATGTAATTAAAGTTGGTTTATTTCAATTTGGGTTCTTGAGTCCAAGTAGGGTCAAATTGGTTTGTATTTAGTGAGTTTAGTAGTTGGGTCCAAGAGAGGTATGGAATTGGGTTCAAGGTAAGCAAGTGAGCTTGAAGATTGGATGCATTCAACCACTCCAACAAATCAATCCAAGGTGGACGCCACTTCAGCAAGCATTATTGGGTGTCATGTCAACCTCTTGACATGCACCTCATCAAGCTATATCACCATATGCCACATCATCAAGGGAAATTCAAATTCAAAGGAACCATCCATTTTTCTCTCCTCTTTTTAAGCTTAGTTATAAGTTATTTCAACCCTCCACCCTTATAGCTAGCTTAGGTTGCAACTTCTCATAAAAAGCTTCATATAATTCAAATTTTCAAAAGTCGCTTGGATGCTTATAAATACTACTCCAAGCTCTCTTGTAAAGATAATTTATGATGAATGAAAGTTGACTTTATTTTTTTCATTTGTGTTGGAAAATATCCTCCGAGAGGGATTGGGTGAGAGGCCCTTAGCTACTTCAAGAAAGTCATCTCCATGCCAAGATCCATTAGCTATTCTCCATTCCATTCTACCACTCCATCCCATCTTCCAAGGTGCAAGAAGACTCCATAAAGAAGGCCGGCCAAGCTACATCAAATCTGCCAAGTTTCATCTTAATTTCAACCTTCCCTTCCTCTTCATTTCATTAATACTCCATCAAATTTTTATTTTCTTAACTCTAAGTTGGTTTGTATAGGATCCCCGAAAATTTTAGGTTCCAAAGAAGAAGGTCTTTCGTAATAAGAAATAGATACAAGAAGTCCTGCAACTAGAGGAATCTCCTTGTCATCCAAGAACTTCATCCTTAAGTGTAAACCTTCCAATCTCTGATATATTAATGGCTGGGTACCCCTCTTTTAACATTTTCTGATATAATATTAGAGTAACTAAGCCCTAGCCTGTGTGGTTTCTTAGCCACAAATATCCTTTCTCTTTACTATTTTGAAGGATTCTCATCCAAGTATAGTTTAACATGCAGATCCCTTCATGAAAATTTATACTCTTTTACATGAAAATGTAGCCTAGCTTCACTTTATTTTTCATTTAATTATTACTATCTCCTCCTAGATTGCATCATTCTACCTCATCCCTCATCACAGAGCCATGGAAGAAACAAGGATAGAGAAGCAACAGATGATCCGAACCGAGTTCGGAGTCAACTGCACTAGAACAAGTTCGTATCTATCTAAAAGATTAAGAATTAATGGATGGAAGGAAAGACGAAGCCCACACCTGAAGAACTCTTCGTACAGGGCTACCCGGCCAGGCTGGTCAGAGTTCACCCTGTCCTTGGGCCCAAGTGCAGATAGACGAATGAAGCTAGGGACCTTATACCTAACCCTGAGGTCTTCTATCTTCTCAAAGGTTATGGTGGAGGCTGCCCCCTCTGGCCTTGCCAGATCAGAGGTGGCCACCGAAGGAGGGGTCAGATAGGCTGGAGACGGTGGAGCTACCCTGGCAGGCACTACCCTAGGTGGAAATGCCCTTGGTGGGGACACTTGGGGTGGCAGAGGCAGTGGTTGAACTACTACTGTCATACGATCATGGATGGTGACACCACCGACCGACCATGCCTAGGATGAGCCAGAGGAACCTCATCCTCCTCTTCTGAGGATGGAGGGGGGCTTACAACGGGCCTCTTGCCCTCCCTAAGAGCACAACGATCCATGAAGAAAAGAAAACAAGGGAGGAAGATGATAAAAAGAGACTAACATGATGTCGAAAAGTAATAACGAAAGGTTCGGGGCTCAGAAGGTTCAGGACTCTCGGGAAGAAGACGACATGAAGGATGATGAAAGCGCAAAGGGCACGCTCAAGCGGGTGAGGTGATTTTATATGGAGTTTTTAAATAATCCCACCTGATGCACTGCCACGCGGCCATCCGCGATTGAAGACAACATCTAGCTGTCAATAACTCTCCTTCGTCCGAGATATGGTGCCTTGGTTCTACATAGAGAGCGGGATCCACGGCCAATGATAGGATATGGGGAGTAATGGCTTAATGATGGCACTCGACTTTTCCATCCCTTGAGAGATATTCCCTCGATGCGCCCAGGATCAGCTTCACTTTCCGTGCTTTTCCTTAAATACGGGAGGGCTTCGAAGTGACATCGCCTCGGGGAGGCATGCCCCGGCCTCCAACGATCAATGGCGCACGAAAAACCAGCAATGATGATAAATTTTTGCGCTCCTTTCGCTCAAGGGTCAGCGGACGCGTGACCCCTCGAGCTTAAGAGTGAGGGGCATCTGATGTGGCTGGTAGTGCCATGTAGGCATTAACGGCGGAGCTAACTAATGGTGGGGGGCCAAACAAAGCGGCCCCACTCTTCCAAAGCGGTCCTGCTCCTCAGCAGCCCCCTGACTCTCCAAGCCGGCATCGGCGGCCTCCGCTTCTCCAAGGTGGCCCTCGGTGGCCCTGCGACTCTCCAGGCGGCCCTGGGCGGCCCCCAACTCTCCAAGGTAGGGGTGGCAATTTTTGACACGACACGATAACTCGACACGAACACGACACGAATTAAATGGGTTTGGGTTGACTATTTTTTGGTACAAACCCGTGTATGACACGGCCCGTCAACACGAAATTTAAATGGGTCGTGTTTGGGTTGATGTGTTTCAACCCGACCAAAACATGACATGACCCGGATACAACACAACACGACACGATTGCCACCCCTACTCCAAGGCAGCCCTCAGCGGCCCCAGCAACTCTCCAAGGCGGCCCTCGATAGCCCCCGCTTCTTCAGGCAGCCCTCGGTGTCCCCCACGACTCTCCCCCGCTTCTCCAAGGCGGCCCTCGACGGCCCCTGCTTCTCTAGGCGGCCCCCATTCTTCAGCGGTCCACGCTTCTTCAAGACGGCCCTCGACGGCCCGCCCTCTCCGAAGTGCCCACGTGGCTCCCCACGTGAGTCGAGCAAACTAACCATCTGACCTACGCACTCAATAGGACCAGGCCCACCAACCACTTGACCCAGGCACTCGATGGGACCAGGCCTACCAACCACCTGGCCTACACGCTCGATGGGACCAAGCCCACCAACCACCTAACCCACGCGCTCGATGGGACTAGGCCCATGAACCATCTCCAAACTCACGTAATCATCATGAGTTTAGCAGACATTTTTCTTCATGGAATCCCATGTGGCTGATCCCCAGATGGAAACCAAGGATCCTTAAAAGGGTAAGAGGGATCCTGAGCAAGGTAAGACACTTAACACACCAGAAAACGCTCAGAGAACATCTCAATCTCTGAGCCCTTTTCTTATGAGCTTTCTCAAGTTTACAGCTGTGACCCCGGTCACTAACTTGCCTATCGAAGGGTCCCCGCTGAAGCAATCCTCCGGCCCTGGGGACTTCTTGCAGGTCTCTCGAGAAAAGGCTTCATTAGCGATTTTACGGAGTCCTCTAACATCAGCTATTGGTGATCGGGCGTCATCAATTTCCACATGGATTAGAGAAGAAATCTCATACTGAACACAATTTGAGAGAGAGAGAGAAAACCATTTGTTTTTATTAGTTAGAAAGAAGAGACGTACGATTGGCGTCTCCTTTTGCTACACATATGGTTAGGACTATCCATTTATCTAATATTTTTTTAAAAAAAATAAAAATTATTTATAATAAATTCAAATCATATGAATTAATGATGCTTATCTTATTCAATTATTTTAAAATAAAAATTATCCACAACTGATTTAAATTATATGAGTCAATGATGTTTATGTTACCCAATTATTATCTCAACGACTCTTTTGCCGAATCATTCAAAGCATAACAAGATAAAATAATAAGATGGATTCGACGATATATTCATTCATTTAGATAGGTATAAACAGGAAAATAAAAATTATTTTTGATATTACAACATAAGGAGAAGCTCTGATACCACTTGATAGAATTGAGAAAATCAAATTCGAATTCAATATCCCAGAATTATTATGTCAGTAATATCAAAATAAAAAAGTGTAAAATTCGTACCTTGTTATGCTATTATTGAAAATGAAGAATACTCGAACTGAATTGATGCAGTAGTGTTGTCAGTTGATTTTAGTTGAAAATGGCGCTTTTGGTTTGTTGACACAATTGCAAAGGATTTTTTTTTCTGATAATAATAGGAGTTATCAGAAATGCTTAAATAGAAGAATTTATCATTTCGTAGAGACCTTTTAAAGAGGCGGGACTTTCCGAATAAGCATCTCTTTATTGAAAAGATACCCATAATCTTTTTGAAGAGACTTTTTTCATAAATTGTGTTCAAATCGGGACCATAATCATTTAACTTTATGCAATCATGTCTCTATTTAGTTCACCATAAAATTAGAGTCATATTACGGATATCTACGCATTATATTCTATATTAAAAATTAATTTTTAATATTTAATTAATTTTATTAAATTATTTATTATTAAATTAATATTATAATAATTAAATATATATATATTTACATATGTTGGTTCACGTGATTATTTTTCAACCAATCTGATTATTTTCCAACATTTTTGCTGTTTGAACGTTGAAATATTCGTTTTTGAGGACGGACGCTCCCTTCACGGTTTAGAAGGCAATTATCAAAGCTTTTGCGTCCCACATCATTAAATGGAGGGAAAGTTGATGGGATGTAAACTTGATCGAGTCGCCACTTGGAACCCCTGCCCAATTTCGCGGGGACGTTGCGCTTCGACGTCGTGTGCTTCCAAAAGGACTTCACCGTGAGCTCTGCACGGGTTTTGACTGGTCTGCCAGTGACTTTTAAGTTTGCCATGGTTTGATTGAGGTCCCCTCATCTTGCGTAGGGATGCAACTTGGGTTGAATTTGAATTTATAGCTATATTTAAATTTATGTTTGCTCAACTCAAATTCAAAAAATTTAAAGTTAATTTGGTTTAATTTACAATTAATTTGAATTAGGGTTGATCGTAATCCGAATTTGAAAGTTATCCAAACGGAGATCGGCATCAAATTTTTGAGGGCGTTAAAAACGCCAATTGAATTGGACGAGATGACCAACTTGAGGAAGAAAAGGTCAAGACCATCAGTCACATACAAAAAAAAAAGAACAAACATAAAGGTGAACCCACCCATACATTTCATTTCACTTTCCATCTCCTCTTCTTCTTTATTTACGACACCTCCTTCTTTCTTTGTTTCATGTAAGACTTTTTTTTTTAATACAATGTTAAAGCCCCGAGTCCAGCTTATGCATTTGGTAAAAGGATTTTATTTTTTCATGTTTGGGATCCATAATTCGATATTTATTTACTTTGAAAAAAATATTTTATTTTATTTTTCTCATCAATTCAAATTTCAACCCGAAACTCTAAATCCGAACCCGTTGTTTAAAAATAGGGTTAGGGTTGAGGTTTTACAAATAGGGTTAGGGTTAGGATTAGGGTTGAGGAAAATCCGAGTTTCATGAGCCCGAGTTGTACCCCTAATCTTGCATCGAAAAAAATATAATAATTTTTTTTAAAAAAATACTTATCATAAAATAAAATTTTTAAAGTTTATATATGTTTAAAAAATAATAAAATATTTAAATTTTATAAAAAGTATTTTAGTTAAGTATAGATAATTAGATTACCTCGTTGTGTGAAAAAAAATTAAAACATCTCTTTCAATTTAAAATTTTGATATGTGCTTTGATTTTACCTTTGAGAGGATGTCCTGCGATTGGCATCTAGTAGGATAATTGCATCGCATGGTGGGTCTGACATCCTTTTCTTATTAATAATATACGAGGACATAGCATTTAACAAAAAAAAAAAAAAAAAGGACATAGCATTTGAATGGCTTCTGTACCCTGATAATTTGAGCCCTTGAATGAGCTGTTACACATTCCATCGGTGCTCTGTCCTTCTTGTAGAACTCCATGGGTGGTCACGGAGGTCCACTTTGTTAGTTCAATTATGATAGGGCAAAGAGTTAGAAAAAGAAAATGAAAAGAGGAGGAGAAGTTCCATGGTAATTCAAGGGGGGAGGACAGAATAAGAGAGAGAGAGAGAGAGAGAGAGAGAGAGAGAGCGAGCATGCATGTTTCTTGATAATGGAGGGCCACCAAACTAGCGAAGGCAGTATACAAACTTAATTGTGGACTTGTGCGTTAACTTGCTTCAAGAAATTTTGGCAATGGTTGGCACTTTGATCTCTTTTCTTACATTCCTTTAAGTGGATTTATAATATCTTGTCAATGTTATTAAGAAAAGAATTAAAAAATCTCTCTTTCTACGAGAGGATTGAATTTATTACACCCATATATGATCACCACAAATAATACCCTCCTCAAGCTCAGTGTCCGGTCATGAATCATAAGCTTGAATCATGGCCATTTGAATCACTGGATACATAATCCTTTCATGAACATTTCAACCCAATTAGTACGTCAAATAGAAGAGCAAACCATATCTGAAGTTGATTGCATGTCATTCTCTCCGTGGTGAAATAATAGTGCAGTAAGGATTATTCTCAAGAAAGGATGAGGGCAGCATTTGTAGAA